>PVJL010004977.1:0-108869 GCA_004026885.1 Lyroderma lyra
TCTCTCTCTCTTCAATTGAAAGAAAATTTTCAAAGCTAATGAATAAGATCTGGGTTTGGCTTCTTGACTAAAAAGTCTTGGCAAGGTCGACAATAATTTAGAATTCAATTGGGCCTCTGCAGGCCTCAATCCAATGGCTCTTTGGTGGTTTTGAGAGGACTGTGCAGCTCAGATTACCTCATCCTGCAGACGGGAGGGAAAGAGCCCGGGTCAAGTGGCTTGCCCACAGAGCCAACTGGCAGTACAAGTAGCCTGAAAACCCAGGCCTCTGGGCTCTCCATCCAAGAACAGTAACTCAACTCACTGTCATTTGAACTTCGGTCAGAATGGCTTATTTGGCAATTCCCTTTGTTTTTTTAAAAGCAGATTCACTTTTAGACTATGAAGTACTTTACAATCTATAACCAGTTGTTTTGACAATAACACTAGACTTAAGTTAGCTAGGAAGCCACATAAAACAGCTGGGAATGCATTCTACTGTGTGGAAGAGAACCCACGATGACTAGTGGCTTATAGACATGACAGGATTCTCTTTCTCGTGTAAGAAGTCTGCGTTTGTAGCAGATATTCAATAATGCTCTCGGGGTCCAGCTATTCCCATATTTCTGTACTGCCATCATTAGCAATTGGCTTTCGCCCTCATGTTTTGTTCTTACAAAATGACCAAAGAAACTTAAGACTTCACGTCCAAGTTCCAGGCAGGAAACAGGAAGAACATGCCAAGGGACGAAGGTGTTTTTATGGTTTCTGGGTCTAATGAAGTTCTGTTGTTTTACATGGGGGGACAGGATCCCCATTATCTACATCCTATTCAGGGGTGTCCAATCTTTTGGTTTCCCTGGGCCACAAAGGAAGAAGAATTGTCTTGGGCCACACATAAAACACACTAACAATAGCTGATGAGCTAAAAACAAAAAAAAAAAGGTCACAAAAACATCGCATGTTTTAGGAAAGTTTACAAATCTGTGTTGGGCCACAGGTTGGAGGGGCTTGCTGGTCCTTACTATGCCCTCTGACCACACTGAGCTGCAAGGGAAGCCACCAAGGTATTCTCTCAGGGGAGCGCACTCCCCGGGAACAAAAAATGTGGCATTCTTTTAGAAAGGAACAAGTGTGAGCATCTCCCACACTAGGAAAACTCTAAAGCAGGAATGTATTTTTAAATTTCCTCCTGTGGCCTCTTTAAGGACTGATGATGCCCCGAGGGAAGACAGAAGTTAACAGTACAAAGTCCTACGACTAAACCCACAGGGACCATGACTCCACGGCTCAGGGGCACAGGGGAGGGGAGAGGGTGTCACAGGGAAGAGGAACCTTTCTCACAATGAGACTGCTAAAAATCGTGCGTGTCAGAGTCGTGCTGAGGAGACTGGGGAAAGATTCCAGAACCACGGAGCGGTTCTTTAAGGCACAGAGCTGTCAGATAAGAAACAGTGTTTCTGTGAGTTCATGAGAACGAAAGTGGTGTTGGCTAGCGATGCCTGAGGTTTTTGGGTTAGGGTGTGCCCCTTCCTGGTCTCTCAAGAGTTAAAGCAGATTCAGAAAAGAAGTGGGGGTGGGGAGAGCAAGAGTAAGAATGTTCTAGCAATGGAATTACTGAAAAAAGAGCGAAGCCTCATCAGTTTCCTTCATGGTGTTACGCCTACGGCCCAGATCCAGCTCTCAAAGGAAAGAAGTCGACAGTTGTGATAACTCTGGACTCTTCGCCTGGCAAGGCCTTGAACACCTTGTGTGCATCATTTCACGCCAACCTCAAGGCCTTGAACACCTTGTGTGCATCATTTCACGCCAGCCTCACAACCACGCACTGGTGCAGCTGCTACGATCTCACTTTATAGGAGGAGAATGGGAGACCAAGAACATCAACCCAGGTCACAAATAACATCAACGGCAGTGAGGAGAGTTACATGAGTGAACGCTCATAGAGCACTTCCACTCAGTGCCCATAACAAAGGTGCTGAATGAATTAGTATTAATTTTGATCATCTTTTATCCCCTGTATCCATTCATCAAACACTACAGTTTCACAGAGTATGTGCATATTAATATATACTGCTACATATGTGCATACCAAAATGAGAACTGTATGCAAATGTTTACCCAGGCTATTTTTAATTTTACTATGTCAGTCTTATTTCACAAGCATTTTTTTTTCTTGAATTTACTAATTACATACTAATATTTTGTAACGTCCACCGGTTAACAAATAGGCTGGAAAGAATAGTCACAAAAACAGCCAAAATACTTCTCAACAAACTTCCTGTGTGATAGAAGTTATGGTGTTGGCTTCAGAGAGTGGGTGGGTAGTCACTGGGTCCTCAAAGAGCAAATGAGGGTGAATGAGTTATACATCGTTTTAGGAAGTGACTGATGGATCACCAACGTGTCACAGGAACTACTTCCGGGTAACAGTGAAAACTGACAGTTGGCATGATTAAGACAAGAACTGTTTGACAGTGGCAGAAACTATGTGAATCAAAATAAAGTAAAGGCAAAAGAAGTGAAAAACTAAGCTTCACTGACATCCTCTAACTTCTTTCTTATTAAAGAGAATGGAATCCAGCCTCATATACATATATACATGGCAGCTTGAGTACAAGGCACGGTGTTTAAGTAAGGCTCTGAATCACACTGGGCTTAATTAAATAATGCAATATAGATAGATAGGTAGATAGATAGATAGATAGACAGACAGATAGATAGATAGAAAGAAAAGAGATAAAGTAGATAGACACAAATAAACATGTGTTAGTGCTTTTCCAGCCAGACAGAAAAATCCAAGAACCGTATGATTCCACTCATTTGTAGAAGGAACACAAAACAACAGTACAGTGGTTAGTGGTTGTCTGAGGGTATGGAGGGAGGGGAGTGGGAGAGAAGGGACAGGGTCTCAAATGGAAAGAGAACTGACTCTGGGTGATGAACCCATAACACAACACATGGATGATGTACGGTGGAGTTGTGCACCTGGAACCCATGAAGTTTTTGCTGATCAATGTCACCCCAATAAATTTAACAATAAAAAAAAGTCTCACACAGGTACAAGTTACTTCTGACACTGCTTGCAAACATGTGGCAATTGAATAAATGAGTATATGGATGGTGAATGGTGGGAGCCATGTTCCTCACTTGCTGTTGGAGGGCCAATTTACAGATAAGCAAGGGGAAGAGGGAAAATGATTCCTGTGGTAACACATGACTTGGAGACAACAAGAGGAACTCGTATTTGAGTTAATATAGATGCTGATAATCAGCAATAGAAATATTTATAGCTATGTATGATACAAGCGTGAGTGTACACGAAAACACTGCCTCAAGCTGTCGGCCGACAGGGCCTCCGAGCACAGACATTCCAGTGACAATGAGCACGCCTGGCACCCAGATCTCAGTTTTTAATATAATTCTCTGATAAAAGGAATCAGAGCTCCTTGGAGAAGCAGCCGACTCTAGGACTGGGGCCGAAAATAACACTGGAGCATCTTACTAGAGAAAAATAAAAGGAGGGGTATGCCAGATGAAAGGAGGAACCAATGATAGCCAGAGCTGGAATAATGTGAGCAATGTCACACATAAAGCAGTCCTGGATTAATAACTCAAAGCATTAAAAAAATCCACAAAATCCAAAAGACTAAGTAAGTAAATAAGTAAGTGGTGGAAAAGAGACAAATCGACGCAGGAGAATTCTAAATGATTTATGTAGATCCTCTGCCTTTGAGGACGTGAAGCTTCATTGTCTGCCGTGCTTCACTACGGGCTCTGCACAGTGACTTCTTTCAGACAGTGCAGTATGGGGTAAGAAGTGTCACTTAACACTGGCGAAACCTGAGAAACACTATCCCAGGTGGGTGATCAAGGTCAAATCAACACTGCTATCACACTGGTAACATGTGCCCTTGATATGATAGGATGAAAAGGGTGCTTTGCTTTTTACCTCTGTGATGTCCCTTCCGAATGTACCACAGTTACGTATGATGTTGTAATAATGACAGAGGCAGCTCAGGGGGGAGTAGGTGGGAACTCTGAACTATCCTCTTCATTTTTCTGTAAATATAAAACTTAAAAAAGATAAAGTCTACTTTAAAAAATGTGGAAGCCTCCATATAAAATTTCATATGATAGGGAAGTAACTACCATATTTTGTAGTGTATAACGTGCACCTTTTTGCCCAAATTTGTAGGGAAAGTAAAGGATGCGCATTGTACATGGGTGGCAAAAAAAAAAAAGATTCCATATCTATAAAAATGTTTTAAATTCTTTTATTTATGCTTATGAGTTAAAACTATAACTGTAGAAATCAATAATGATATCCATATGCAAAATACCCTGAAATATAATAATTTTTTTATATAAAAGTTTTGTACATAAAATTTCTTGTACCTTGTATTTGTTCTTGTGTTTTATAATTGTTACATGAAATTTCTTGTACCACAATATGTTAAAAAATGAATGCTAAAGTTTCTTTATAATACAAAAACAAGTACCTAAATGTAAACAAATAAAGATTTGAATTAAAAAATTAAAACAAAAGATTTTTTTTCCCTGAAAGTTGGGGCCAAAAACATGGGAGCTCATTATACTTGGCAAAATACAGTATTTGCTTCCACACATCAATATTCTGGCCTTCAGAGGGACGGCCAAGAAATTACGGGGGCTGAAAACAACTAGGGTTAAAAAGATCTTACTAACTCGGGCTTCCCTTTTATAGCACCTATAATAACTAGACAAAGCTAGGTTTTCGATTTTCTTGGCATATCTCTTAACCATAATTTGTGTGCTGTATGTCATTTAAATTATTTTAAAAACTTAAAGAATTTCAGAATAATCACACATATATTGATAATAAAAGAAATTCTCTGCTTTCCAAGTTTAACCTTGCCTTAGAAATGTAAACATTAAGTGATCACAGAATTCAATTCCCTTTTACAAATGAGGCCTCTCAGGCCTGACAGACTTCTGTACGGCTAATAAGCAAACCAGGCGGACTCCGTGTAACACTCACTAACCCAGTAAAGTGTTACGATGGCCCACCAATTCTGAATCATGGCTTCCTCACCATCAATACCCGCTTAGCTAAGTTCTAGGTGCTTTTTCTGTTGGCTCTTTTTTACTGCACGATTACTCACTGATTTTATCAACAATGGGCCTGTTTGGTTATCATATCTATAATAATTTCAGCATCAGTTAAAAGGTGCCATGACGACAATAATGGTGGTTGTATCTTCCCAGGTCAGGGGGTTCTCAAACTCTAACACACTTCAGTCACCTGGGATGCTTCCTGAGCGTGCAGACCCCGCCTCCCCGCAGCCCCAGCAGCTGGGCCTGCTCGAGGAGTGCTGGGAAGGGCCTGGGAACGGACCTGCCAGGGTGATCCTGATTCCGGTGGTTCACGCGCACTCGAATCACCCGGGGAACTTGTTAAAACACAGTTTCCGATTGGACACATCTCAGGTGGGACCGATGCTGTCTTTCCAACAAGCTCCCAAGGGATGCCATGCACCTGTCCTTCAGGTAGCAAGGGTCTACTTCTGATAATCCATGAGAACTAATTTTACTAAGGGTTGTTTTTTTTTAAGTTATTTCATTATGACACACTTTTTAGATGGCCTGTCCTTTTCTTCTGTGATAAAATACACGTTAACAAAATGTACCACCACCAGCATTTTTTAGTGTGAAGCATGTACATTGTTGCGCAAACGTTCTCTTTCCACCTGGCAAAATTAAAACTCTAAAGCCATTAAACAAGTTCCCATTGTCCTCTCCTCCAATCCCCTGGCACTCTCTGTCCTTGTGAATCTCACTAATCTAAGTACTTCATATGGCTGGTGCTTTCTAAAAATTAAACAAAACAAAACAAAAAAAACCTTTTTCATGCAATCCTTCCATAAACCTGTGCCCTGTCCCATAGATTTGTCACTCTGGCACCCCCTTAAGAACAGTGGCTTTTCACTCATCTCTAAGAGCCAAGTTGGTCCTGTTTTGTCTTTTGTTTCTTTAATCACAGATTTTTAAAAGAAGGGTAGAAAGAGTTCTATATTTAAAGCCAAAAGGGAGAAAACAAGACAGTAACTCAGGAGAATGTAGTGATTTCCATATATGTGAAAGGGAGCCTAACAATGCCCCTTGGCCACAGAGGTTCCAACAGAATGAGGGACAAGAGTAACAACTAGAACCTAACACAGTGGGTTGAGTTCTGTAGGAGATCATCTCTGCTACTACCCCACGTTGCTGAATACCACTCTGTATGCAGCTCCACGGAGAATACAAAAGAGCTGAGACATAAGCCACACCACGAGAGCACAGAGCAGCTCTGTGCGATGGCACTATAGTGTAGCCCAAGGAGGTGGTTTTACATTTCTAGAAGCCACATTAAAAAAGTGAAAAGCAAAGAGTAAAATTAATTTTAGTAATATACTTTACATAACCCGGTATATCCCCAATTTTACTATTTCAGCATGTAATCAATGTAAAAAAATCACTGCTGAGATAGTCTAGACACGCCCCCCCCCCCCCCCAACACACACACATACACACACTAGTTCTTCAATTCCTGGTGTGTATTTTACACTACAATTTGGACTAACCGCATTTCAAGTGTTCATGTGGCTATCAAGTGGCTGTCATTAGTGCTTAATGTCAAATTTTAGAGATGAGGAATATCTTTGAAGGAGGGATGAGTTGAATGCGGGCAGTTTGAGGCTATAGGAGAAAATCGGAATCTAAAGATGCAGGCCTAAACAGAGAAATAAATACTAAGTTTCAGCACACAGAGAAGATTGTATACACAGTTCTATGAGCTTTCAGAACACCACTCACGTTAACCACTGAGAGGAGTATCATGAGAATTCTAGCTGCCCTTCTTCTCCCAGTTCTCTTTTTGCAATTCTCATGTTAGAATTTGCATTTACAAGTGTGATTACTTTGGATTCGAACATTTAAGGAATGTCTCCTTTAGACCCAAATCTACTTGTCTTTAGCCTAGTTCAGTCTTCCATCTTCTGAGATGAATAGGAAAGCAGATGATTATAGGGGTATCATTCTACATTCTCTATTTTGTTTCTTGAAAATACAAGTATCCTCACTTAGCTGCTTTCTCCCAACCCTTTCTCTCTTTCTGAGTTACTAAAATATTCATAACATGACAGCATTCAAAGCTGCAATTAATTAGCGTTATACATGGGGCTTTTAAAAAGCCACATAATTGCTAACAAAATACCAATTGGGCTGATGCACAGTGAGGCAAGAGAACCACCAGTTACTGCCAAAGCCTTAAATTATATGGAGAAGTAAAAATACACAGCATGTTTTTTCCACATACCATACGCAGAAACCCATGTGTGGGGTAGGCTGTAATCAAGGACGGAAGAGGCACTTTCACAGACAAACTGCTCAACAGAGTCGTGGACCTTCACTTTCAGGCCCCTGACTGTTCTCAACCCATTACCATCTGACCTTGCCCCAGCAATCTTTTGCAACGCTGCTTTCAAAGTCGACAGCAACAAAAGGAGTAGTCTTGTCTCAGCCCTCAAGTTTACTGTTCCCTCTACCACATCAGTTTATTCCATAAATTCAGTCTCTTCCTCTTGCTTTCCACCAACTGAGATAGATGGTAATCGTTCTGTATCCGTCCTTCTCTCTCACTGACTCATCTTTTAATAATTGGGGTGTTAATGTAAGACTATCCTCTCCCCTCTGCTCCTACTGTCTCACTTAGATATGAGTTTATCACCTAGGCAGTAAGGATTTAACAACCTCCTCTACTCTCACTTGATATTTCTACTCCCTTACTCAATAACTACTGAAGAAAATACTGTTTTTAGTAAATGTACTAGGTTAGAATTAAGTGCCAACTGGCCATCGAATCCAGGTACTGTACCCAAAGAACAATAAGCAATTCCTCATTAGATCAGAAATCTCTTATGTGGAAGCAAGAGAAGGAAAAAAACCAATATCAACATTTTGGCGGAGCCCCAAATGTTGCTAAAGAAATTCTAAAACCCAGGTCCTCTCTCCCTGTGCCACGCTTCTCTTTTCTTAGTAAATATCTATCACGTATTCACGGCCCTCTCCCCACGTGCTATACCTCTAGTCCACTCAAACTATCCACATTCCTAAAATTAGACTTCAGATTATGTCACATACAAAAATGTTCTGAAATTCTCAGGTCCAGTAAACCACTTCCTGAGCAGCAACTATACCTTCTAGTCCTCCCCTCTCCTTTTCATCAAGTATAACCACTTACCATGACTTACATTCATGGGCTCCTCATCATCACTCCCGAGCTTAGCGGAGGAGGTTTCACCACCTCCAGTCCATTTCCCGGGCTTATAACCAGCCCCCACCCACAGTGCTCATGATGCCCAGACTCAGTTGTTCCAGCAACCCCTCTCCTAATACCCAATGCCACACTGTGCTTCCTGAGAGCTTATTAAGTGTCCCTCTGGATTCTCTTGTGTGCACCCTAGACTTGAAATGTCTAAATTGAGGAGACAATGGAACTGTCTCCTAATAATCAGAGGGACAAAGGTGATGCTGTATTTCAGAGGTTTTCCAGTTTAAAACTTCCCAGAAAAAAAAATCATATCCTAAAAGATTAAAAAAAAACTATTTAGGGCAACAGGAAGTTGATAAAGAGAATGAAAAAGAAAAATAAATATCACAGCACTTAACAAAAGAGCTAGTCAGGAAATAATTCTGATATGGTATTAGCAGCACAACCTTTTACTGTAACACTCTAAATTCCTAAGGCTTTATTAAAATGTAGAAAAAAGGATTAGAGTTCTGTCATTGTATCTGCAACATTATTAGAGAAGAGTGACACAATATCTAATAGAATAATTCATCAAGCTCTTCAATAAAAATATGCTTTAGAAATTAACCAGCTCCACTCTGAGTTTTCAAAAACCATGAGATCTTTTCAATGGGGATGGATCCCAGCTAAATTAGACTCTCACCTTGTTACCACTCCACTGTGCACTTAGAAATTGCCACTCATGTTTGTAAACAAGGCTTAGTTTCACGACTGTAAATCAATTTGCCAGAGGTTACCCCTCCTGAGAGAGCTGAAATAATTAAATTTCTGGACTTCTAAGGAAGAGGATTTGTGGCAGAAAATTACTACATTAAGATTTCCAAAAGGTATTATCACAAACAATGTAGAAGAAAATTCCTCCTGGAAAACTCTGATCCCACTTCTCTAATCCGGTATCTCATGATGGCTTCTAGGTCAGATCCAACTGAGTTGTCTGTCTACACCTGCTGATACTCAACGACAAAAGCGAAGAAATTACTGTGAATCTCTGTGGTAATAGAACAGAAAGCCCACATGATAACAAATAAATAATGGACACGGTAATAACAAAGATACTGGAAATCTGTGTAAGGATAACTCCAAAAAACCCTAGGAAAATCTAAGATGCATTAAAAGATAAGCATGATTTAAGACTATTGATCAGAGCCTTCCTCAGTAGGTGTTAGAAACTACTTCTGTGTTGACAAAAATCCCGTGTCCTAGGAGAGAATGAAAACACAGCTTCTCTAGCAATTTTCTTTTATCACTGCAACTTCAATCATGGATGTAAATGAAAATTTCTGCTCACTTTGCTCCTTTTCTGCGTGACTGCATTTTATAATGAAAACGTCTGTTCCTTCCCGGCCGAGCACAAGTGTCATTCACATTTCGCACACCAGGCCAGGAGTGACTGCATTTGTTTAGATGCAAAAGCATTCAAATGTGTCGCTACAAGCTGCAGTGCGTTTACGGATGCTCTTCAGCAATCAAGCAAAGGCGTCCAATAAAGTGCATTCAGGCTTCAAACATGTTTGGATGAGTTCTTCCCCTCTGAACAATGAGCCCCCCCCCCCCTTGTCCTGGCCCCCCTGAAGCAGAAGGCAGTGGAACTCTGCCAAAGTCCATTCCATTACCTAAGTATCTTCCGGGTCAACAATCCAGAGTCACTGATAACTCCACCTTCGGATGAACTTGCCAGGGAGCAAATATTTTGAAGAACAAGAATTCCAGGCATGCAGAAGCCAAAGCTTTAATAGGGCAACAAATTTTAACTGGTTTTTAGAAAGGTAAGAGCCTGTCGTCCATAGAAGGCACACAGAAAAGGCACAAGGTCTCATGTTAGATTTAACACACATAAAGGAGGAAACTGTGTGTGATTCAGGCTTATAATCACAGGGGGTAATTCCAGAGTAGCTCCCACTCCAAATAATACAGTTTCTGTCTTTCACTTAGAATTGTAAAGGTGACCTAAATGCAGATTAGAGGAAAACTATACTTAGGGTCTCAGCTGTTTTAACCTGGAAATACTGTGATGTGGTGAAAAAACTGAGGAAAGACTTAGATTTTTGGTAAGAACATCTGGCTATCAGAATCACATAAGAAAAATATTAAGTGATTTGGCATTTTCTGGTCCAAAACACTTTCTAATTAATGCAATCAGGCAAACAGCCCATGAGAGCACCATTACATAAGCTGCAGGTGACCCCTTTAATTGTTTCATGAAATGTTTACTCTAGGTTGCCCCAAGGAAGACATGTCTGCCTTTCTCCCAGGCAAAAGAAGCAAAAGGTCAGTTCCCTCCCTTGACCTGCCACCCTTCCACTCATGCCATTACATGGTAATTCCAGATGTTTCCTGAGAGTCAGCAGAGAGAAAAACAGAGGCAGAAGTAAATTATGGTGTGGGGAGAAGGCAGTGATCACCAGGCTTTGGTAGCACTGAGTTCAGAAGGACAGATAAATGTCCCAAGGAGTTGACAACGTGAAAGGCAGCAGAGAGCTCATTCATTGGCTGTGAAGGGATGGGCGCCTCATAACAACTGATACAGGCATGTCCAGCCTGTGGACCAGGATGGCTTTGAATGTGACCCAACACAAATTCTTAAAACAGAATGAGTTTTTTTGCAACCTCTTTTTTTTTTTTTTTAAGCTCATGAGCTCTCTTGTTAGTGTGTTTTATGTGTGGTCCAGGGAATCCAAAATGTGGGCGCCACTGGAGAGAGTTGGAGGTAAGAAAGATAAAATACGAATGGCTGACTACCGTATCAAGCAGCACAGCTGTGAACGGGTAGAACGTCAGTGAGAGTTAAAGATACAGGGTCAAGTGACTGCAGAGAGGGCCCAGGGGTCTCTGATGAACACTGTAATATGAGGGGGCTAAAAATCACTTACATATAAAATGACATAAAGGGTCTGCAGATCAAAAGTCTTTATGAAGTCAAAGATGAGATACAAGGACTACTGAAGAAAATATGTGCATTTTTTATCATCAATCTAGCTTCCATTGAAAATTTGACAAAACTTTAAATGAGAACAAAGGTTTCAACAAACAATAAGCTCAAATTATTTAAATGGCAGAACACAGAATAATGTCTATTACATAAGATATGCTTAGAGAATACAGAATACAGATTATCATAAACCTCTGACTGACAATTAATTCCAAGTTTTCAATAAAGAAGAAAGGGTCACATGTCCTACCCACAAGAATCTTGCAACCCAAAGCTGCAACAGCCTAACTTTTAAGAAAAAAATAAAATAAATTAAAAAAAACCCAACAAGATGGTACTATATTCTGGTCAAGTAGCTAACACTGAAGGGGAAGATTTAGGGGAATCCAGCTGGGTAGCCCTCTTGAAAATACATGTACCTAACCGATAAATCAATAGGATGGCTCCCAAATTTAATGTCATGAAAAGACTTGAACCTCTGGAAAAAGAGTACTTAAAATCTACTCATCAAGCACCTACTGAACACCACTCTGATCATTTAATAAAAGCACTTAAATATGATAGGAATTAATGATTAGCATGCATAAAGGTGCAATGTAAGAATGTGAAATAAGTTTCTAAACTCCATTACCACTATAAATAATATTAGAAGAGGGTTTCTGTTAAAACAATCTTTTGTCATTAGATTTAAAAGCTAAGGATAGTGAAAATATCATAAATTAACCCAATGGTATGGTTTACCTCTGAACACAGATGCCTCTCGCACACACGGGCTTTAAACTAGGCTCACCCATGTAGACTAGGCTGGACCCTATTTCCAAGGTAAGAGTTTAAGGTTCTTTTATCCAGATTCAAAAAACCTTGTGTTTCTTGCTAATCTGAGATTCCTATGTTACTTGTTGGTTGTTAAAGAAAATCTGCCCTTCTTCTGTGGATCCATACTGACATGTGTAACTGACATTTATGGTAATCTCAGAGATTGTTTCAGAGACATAGAAATTTCTGCTTTACAACCCATCTTCCTAGTATTTAGGCTATGCCTTCTTTTAATGTTCCTTCCTTTCTACAACATTCAGCTAAGGCCTCCATTCATTTGATATGCACTCACTAAGTACCTACTATGTGCCATGACACCCTCAAAGCTAGGGGGATATTTCAGTGAAGGAAACCAAAGTTCCAATTTTCACAGGCACTACCATTCAGACACACACACACAATTGCACCAACACATTTATTTTCAAATTTACAGGCACTGCAGGAACACCTTGTTAGTGTGCGGCACTACGTACTCTTTACTCCCAATACAGCTTCTCCAATGATTCCTTCCCCTCGTCAGACCCTCAGACTCACTAATTGTACACCTTTCCGCCAACCAATTATCCTCTTATGGGTTTGCTATTAAAATTCAAAGATGATGAGGAGCTATACTGCCAGTTACTTCAGTTGATGGAAATGGTACTCCAGAGTATAAGCAGTTTTTTCTCTAATCCAACTGTACCCCCTATTAAAAGAAATGACACAATGAAAATGACCTATCCTGACACACAGCATATACGCTGTAACAAGGACTAAGAAAGCGGGTATGTAGGTCTTAGATTTGATTTTAGCATATTCATGTTATGTTAAAGAAAGATAAAACCACACTGAACATTGTTATTTTTTCTGGACACCACATAAAAGAAGTAAGAGAATTTAATGTCCTTCCAAATAAAAAATGTGATTCAAATACTATTCAAATTTACATAATCAACCATCTTAGTTCTAATTTCCCAACATTACATAACACACAATCAACACAAATTACTGTCCCCGGGACATCCCAATACATAATTTCTAATTTGTATCTTTTTATTATCTCTGTATATGTCTTAGGATACATAGCACGCCCTTCTCTTTTAAGAAGCTTCTACCATACGTATACTCCAGCTTATAGTACCATCTTCCTAACTACATACTTATAGCAATTCCACATCTCACTTACCTAAGAAGTTCAAACTATCTGGTGATAAAGTGGATTGTTAATTAGGATTGGACATTTAAACAGATTTGTGGTTGGCAGAGAATGTCAGGAGCCTAGTTTTAATCATGTTGAGTTTGGGTCACTTGTCATTAAATTAGAGAAGATCAGCACGTTTCCATAGAAACAATAATCACAACTACAAACCTCTATATCTAAAATAGTGAACCGTTGCCCTAAATTCTGTAAAGCAGGTACACAGGTAATTTTGTCTCTGTACAGTCATAAATTATACCAAAGGAAGAGCAAATATCTTCTAAACTCAATCTGTAATACACAGAAAGCTCAGCTTTCATTTAAATCACAGTTTAGCTTTATCCAACTCAAATTTAGACAACTAAATAAACATCCCTTTAACAGTAATTTAACTTGCAACTTTTAATTAAAAAAAAAATTTTCTAGCTTAAAAAAAAAATACCTGAAAGTCTTAAATTCAGCTTCTTTCTTCTTCTTTTTTCAAATAGACCTACTTGGTAAATTTCTCTGTACTAAGAAGAGGTAATAAAAATCATTCATTACCTTCTCATTTAGCCGTCTCTTCTGTTATACAGCCCCATATTTCCAAACTGTGCTTTAACAACTATTATTTGATTTTTTCTACTTTACGTCTTCCTAGTATGGAAAGTGAAATTTCACATTTGACCTCACCCCGCTT
This sequence comes from Lyroderma lyra, assembly GCA_004026885.1. NCBI lineage: Eukaryota > Metazoa > Chordata > Mammalia > Chiroptera > Megadermatidae > Lyroderma > Lyroderma lyra. The sequence goes on from PVJL010004977.1 coordinate 13,910, forward strand.
CTCCTCCTGCTATTGGTCCAGCAGAGTTTTATGGACAGGATATATGGCATCTGCATCACGATTATGCCTATATTGCTCAGATCTGGGCAGTGTGACATATTCTTTCTTTTTATCTTACAACTTTTTGTCATTTTTAAAAAAACCCTTGGCTTTCCTTTTTCTAAAGTTAATACTTGCCTCATTTTAAAATCTGCTTCCTTGTCTATGCATCCACCAGTACTGCATTTTTCTCAAACTCTGCACCAGAAGCCTGAAGCCACTCTTAAGTATAGGCCATCAGTGCCATTTTTTCCTGGAGCCCATCCTCTGGGGACCCTCCCCTCTCTCCTCCAATAGCACTGGCTGCTCTCCAGGCTGCTGCTGCTGCACAGCTGCTGCCTTGGGGCTTCCCTTCAGGTCTCAGAGCCAAAGCCTGAGATTCAACTGACAGGGGAAAAAAAAACCCTAAAAAACAAACAAACAAAAAACCCCCAAACCAGACTCCTGGGACATATCACCAGCAATAGCTGAAATTTATCAAGGGAACTAGAAGTGAGGGAAAGTTTAATGAAGCCACTCAGTGACTGCTGTGATAAAATAGGAAGAGAATTTATCTATAGATTCTACAGTGAAACAAATACGGAGACTGTTCTGTGTTAAGTACTAAAATGTGAACATTTCATAACATCCTTTATACTGAAATTGAAATACAACTTATCTCATGCTTTAGATTCAATGTCATCTTTATGACATTTCTCACATTCACAATGCTTTTTCTGTGCTTTTTTCCTCAGTGTATTTTAGTCAATTATTTTATTAAGTACAAATATCAAATTATTTTTGAAATGTACTGAAATACTAGAGAAAAAATTATTTCCCTAATTTCACTTTGGTATTCTTAATATAACGAACTCTTCCCTTCGTAATAAACAGTTACTTTAGTAAGTATTATTTAGAGGTATTATAAGGACATGTTGTACCTAATTCACACTATTAAAACTGAAAATTTTGCAGTTCACGAAAAAGTATTTCTTAGTTTTTTTTTCCAAAAAAAGAAATGTATCAAAAATTTCCGATATTTTTGATGAAATTAAGTTTATGTTTAACATGTTTTACATATCATTTACATAAATTTTAAAATGTAGTTCACTAATTAAAATACAACAAAGATAAGGGTTTCATGGCAAGAATCTAAGTTAATTCAGTGAATTCCATTTTTTATGTGGAGTTGAAGCCACTCTCTGGCCCCAAGAACCGTACTAATAGTGCTTGTACCACTCTTAAATGCTTCCCTTACATTTCATATTCTTCATCTGGTTTTAATTATTCATGTGGCATAAAATATGAAGCCCTTCATCCCAGAAACTCTTGCATAGCTTTTATCATACACGAAGTGTTATTTTCTACTATAGTCCTTTGGAAAATTACTTACTAACTAGAACAAAATCAAGTAAACAAAATCAAGACAGGCTCTCAAGTGTGTCATTTGTTTTGGGAAAACAACATGATGAGAATTGAGTTCCAGAGACGAAAGGGAAAGTCTCTCCGCTGCGGGTAGGAAATAATGGCATCACTTGAAAAAGGTGCTCAAATGCTGCCAGAGTAAAATGAGAACTTTGATGACGTTCAATTATTTTCTTGATTGACTTCCCACCACACTCACCTGTGAACATTTACATCCGGAAAAGAGAAAAGTCCATGACAGAAGGCAGAGCTTGATGTTAGCTGGAATAGTCTTCATATTAAATTATGTAAAAACCACAAGCTAATGAGTTCTAAGACTGAAGATGATGTAAATCCACTGAATTCAGAGGATGTTATTAAACCTAAAGGCATTTTTGTCTTTTGTTAATAAAGTAGGTGACAATGTGACATGTGAAATCTAAGTTATACGTGACTTTTTTTACTTCCTATATGTTGGTGTCAGTCTGTTTTCTCTGTCTCTTTCTACATATGTATGGAAATAATCTAAAAGCAATATGTAAGAGAAATTAAACTCAGAATATACTTTTCATGAGTTTAGATAACAGTAAATATGGCGGTCAAACTCACTTGTATGAGCCTATAATAACCTCGATTTTTTAAAATTTTCATATTGCAGTTTCTCTTGGAAAGAGCCACAACACACATACAACCAGTGGTTCAACTCAAACAGTGCTGGCACTTCACATAAAAATTGCAAAACATGAATAATCAGAGCAGCAGGTGATTCTGAGTTTCTACTCATCTTTTTTAAATGACTGAATTAACTTAAAAAAAAAAAAAAAAAGACCTACTCTCAAAAATTCTAACTTTAGTTGCCAAAAAGCAAAGTTAAGTACCTTGGGTATACATAAAAGAGGTATATATTCAATACCAGCCTGAAAATAATTCTTTAGATATAGATTTAAATAAAAATAATGCAATTGTATCTATTATAAATGAAAACAGCAATGCTTTTTAAAAACTACTATCCTCTTGTGACCAATTACCTCTTCTTCCTGAAAACAATGACCTGCGTTCCATATATGTCTTTTAAGGTCCTAACCTTCTGGACTGTGCTCACCCTTTGTCTAAATACCTAAAATTTAGACAAACTCTATTCTTGCCAGTCCTTGACATCCTGGCTCAAATGCTACTTCCTGCTAAGTCTTCCTTAAATTCCTCAGCTAGCCTTCCTCTAAAAAACGAGGGAGCACATTTCACCTCTCTCCAGGGCCATCCTCGTAGGGGTCAATAAATACACCATGAGTAAATTATTAGTCATTTTGTAGTATTTATTTTTCTCTGAATAGTTAACCAAATGTTTCTCAAGATTTAAATATATATAAAAAAAGTTATTTTAAATTGTCCTTTCATCAGTAACAAATAATAGAAATTGTGTTTCTTTTTTCTGTTTTTTTTTACTCATCAATAAAAAAAATATAGCTAAATGTAGGTGTATCTTTAAACTCAGGATCACAAGTCAGAACTAAAAATTTCTTCTATGTTTTTATTGTGTAATTAAATAGCACATTCATTTTATTAAAGCAACTAGAAGATCTGCAGCTAATAAATGAATGTAAGGAAAGAAATGAATGCAAAGGTATCTACCATGATGTTTATTATTTAAAACGAAGGGGACCAAAAGCTTGCCTCTGGGGATACTGATTCTTAAGCTGGTTATTGAGAAAAGCCTCAGAAAGAACATTTGGCCCTCCCCCTTTCTTGCTTAAGAGATTCAGAAAGACCTACTCCAGAAAGGAAACGAGGACTTCAGTGCCCTAATTTGATTGAGTTCGTGGATGCGAGGGCATCAGTCAGGGGCGTTCAGCAGATGCCCCCAGGATGCAGTTTCTGAGCTGCCCAGCAAATCTTCACCCACCACACATGGTCCACTCTCCCTCAACTACTGTGAATCACCCATGCTCAGTTTTGAAACCTCGGACCCCTACTCACCCCGCCCCCACTTTTCTATTTCATTCAAAATGACATATGAGGTCTGTCCGGAAAAGGATTCAGCCATGTAATATGAAAAATAGAGGCATTTATGGCTGGATTTTTTCTGGACAGCCCTCATATGTACCCAGTTTTACCTCACTGTCTTTGGAATTTTCATGGTTATGTAAGGTCCTCATGTGCATGCATTAATATTTGATTATCTCCTGTTACTCTGTCTCTGGTAACTTGATTATTAGCCCAGAAAGTAGGAGGAAGGGTATTATTTTTTAGCCCCCAAAATAACCACCATAACAAAATAAACTATCTAAATAACCAAAGATAAGAGATAGACACATTATAGCATCTGATGTGATGCCAGTTTAAAAATTGTGTTTTCCAAGAATATTTAATTTCATGAATAAAATATTATAAAAATGTCAGGGGAAAAATGTAGGTCACAAAATAGAGTATGGTAATTATATGATCTTAAACATAATAAAAACAAAGAATATGTGCAAAAAATACATAGACTGAAAGGAATCCAAATGATGTTGGTTCTTTGTTGGCAGCGGTTACATTTTCTCAATATATGAACACGTGTTCCTTTTGTAATCAGAAAGATTGATTCTAGGCACCTCATTGCAATTCCTAGCATGTTCTACAAATGAGATGCCCATTAACCTCACTACTCCCTTTTCAATGAATTCCTGAGGAGCCCTGGAACCATATAATGTCAAACAAACGGAGATTTCTTTTTTATGCCTATCACCTGGGACCTGCACAGGATGAATTTTAAGTTTTATAAAATACTGAAACAGAGAACAGCCACAGGGCACAACAGCAAATCTTGAAAAAGTGCTGTTCTTCTTTATAACGACTCATGTTACTTAAAGACTCCTGAACATATCTCAGTAAAAGAAAAGACAAAATTAAAGAAGTGACTGAACTAAGTCATTCTACGATCATGTCTCTTATCCCAGACAAAACAAGAAGTTGTTAAAAGTCCCAGAAAGAAGACATATAATAGCAGGTACAATAATTAAAACGAGGAGATGAAACTAAATTGGACTTGGAGCACCAACAACGAAAAAAAAACCACTAAATTTTTTTCTTTTCAAAATTTGATTTAAGAAAAAAAATTCTTTTCAACTTTGGAAAGCAAATCAAGCTGGAGCCCCTTGGGGTCCCTGGGAAGCTGGGAGAAGGGGGAGGCGGTTTCATCACTGCTCTTGGAAGGAATTTCTCTAAGTTTTTCTGCTTAACCAAACGGAAGGGGGCTTGACTTTTGCGAGATTCAGGATCTTTCTTAAAAATGTGTGATGATGAATGCTGCTTAAAATATGGTTGAAAGTGAGAATGGCAACATTTTCTTTTAATTTAGCATCATAGTGTTCTTAAAAATAAAATATATTTTCCCATAAGAAGTTATTCTTATTGTATAAAGCTCATAAGGCAGAACTGCCAACAGATAAAAACAATGACCCTTCTGTCTGCCCTTTCAAGCCTTTTGATGTTTTTTTCAACTATCACTATCTGACGATATGAAATTTTATGTACTGACTACATAGTTGTTGTTTTTTTTTTTTTTTTTCTGATGACAAAAGGTATTTGTTTAGCACAGAAAATCATAGAAAAAGGCTTAAGTAAAATAAAAATCATCTGTAATGCCACTGTTCGGAGATAAACACTGGTTATGATTTCTTTCCATGCATCTTTTCTTTTATATAATAGTTGTGAATCAGACTCTATCTACTGGTTTTGAAGTATAACTAACTTGGAATATTCAAAGGTCCCACAAGGAAGACCACATAAAAAGGAATCTGGTGGTTAGCTGTCCCTGATGAAGAAATGTCCAGGAATTCTGGCCATTCATTCTGAGGGTGTGACGTAAACAACTTTAAAAACACAGAACATTCAAGAACTTGTATCCCTCTGATGTGCACAGGCCAGGCTCATCAAGCATCATTCCTATGGAATGTACATGTGACCCCATGCACATCAGCCAGGACTGCACACGTGGCTGGATCTACAGAGCACAGTGATCAATGAAGACCGAGGGAGCGACAGGTCCCGATTCACTATCGCCCTGAACGACTGTGCCCGCACATCACGGCATTTACAAGATCCTTGAAGTGTATACAATAAAAATGTTCTCCTATCCCCACGCCCATTCTTAAAATTAGGTGAGGTCTTATGTAACATTCTTGGATACTGTTCTGCTGTATGCATTGCAAGAGAACTGGTGTTTAGCATAAATCCAAAAAACTACTCTGATATAGTATCTGTCAGAATATCCAAATCCAGAATATCCAAATACATCCTTTTCACAGTAAGACAATTAAGATATTGTAGCTAATTCACACAAAAGCAGCCACCAAAAAACAAGGTATGCTTGTCCTACAATTTTACTAAAACATAATGCAAAATTAAGATGAACTGAATACCTTTAATTTTTCATCTGACCATATCTGAATAATTTCATGGTCATTATTACTTCTATATTTGGAAAGTCTTAAATATAAAATAAAATAAAGTGACATTTAAGATAGTGATTCTTTAACTTCTAATTCATTTTGATTTATCTAGTAACCCGACTTTGCCCTGACAAATCAACAGTAATTTATCTTATGCAACGTGCCTTGCCTATACTGAAAAGAGATAATAAGAGCAGGACATCAGCTTCAACAGTGGATCTATTACACCGTGAAGAGTAGTTATTCAAATGGAAAAGGGGTTCAAAGCTCTGCGAGCAAAATAGTCTCCTTGAGTAACAATAATGATGTGCTTGAATCCCACATGGGATAATTAATAATATGTTCATATGATTAAGACAGACCTTATACGCTGGGTCCAGAGGCACAATCAAAAGCACAGGGTGCGATGAGAAAGACAACTCACTCTCAAGGGAAATCATCCACTTCATGGGATGAAAATGGCAACAGCAACCTAATCCACTCTTTCCACCCAGACAAGGAATGCAAGGTATTGTGGAGTAAGTATACCCAAGGGCGAATGCACGGATTAGGGAAAACTAACTCAGGACAACGCTGGATCTCACATCTGATAGAAAGGTCGGGAAGGTCGCATGCTCGGCATAACAGGCATTTTTCTCTCTTCAAGCTTTGTTGTGAATTTTAGTACTACCATAATGTAAAAAATATTACCATGTGAGATTTATGCTGTTTCAGCGTCAAGGTTGGCTCCATTATAAACACATCTGTTGTGAGTTTTTTAAAAAAGTGTTACTTATTGCCTCTAACTCACAACTTTTCCTCTATCATTTGACTTCGTAAAAGGTCAGGTGGATATTTGCTCTAATACAATTTTGTGTTCACACTGCAAGGAACACTGGATTAGGAATCAAAAGATCGTGGATGCTGGTCCTGAGTCGACCACGAAGAAGCTGTATGAGTGACAGGAAGAGCTTCAATCTCACTGACTCTCAGGATTTGTGCCTGTGAAGTCAGACCACTTAGGATGAAGTTTCCCTATGTGGTGCACTAGCACAGGTTAGCATGATAAAAACAAGTATTTTGTCAGTTTAAATCATAGCATTATCATAAGATCTTCTGACTCCATATTTATATCTGAAGACTGTTACATATTTCTTGTTTCTTTTCACAGTAGTTTTGTTCCTTGGGCTTCAGGTAACTCCTGCCATAGGAGTAGAGTTGTTCAGAGACGGGGAGGTGCCTGGGGTAGAGGAAGGAAGAGTGGCCAGCAGAGGGGACACAGTCAGAGGATATTTGCCACACTAAGTGGGTCCAGGGAGTGAATGACAGTCTTTGTGTGGAATCAGTCTTTTGGTCAAGTCTAATAATTCTGAACAAAATTATGAAGCAGAAAGTTTTAGCAAAATGTGTTCACTTCTGAAACAAAACAGGAGTTGTGAGTGTTTTATCAGGGGTCATAAACAATAATGCTCATTCAAAGACCTGTTCCCAGGAAGCTTAGAGTCTATAGAAAATGTACTTGAAACATTTCATAAACTGGACAAGTGAGAACCAACAGAAACAAACCACTAATAAGGCTTGCCCACCTAAGAAACTGATTCACGATCTACCTTGTAGCTTGTGCTGAATTCCATGGTCTCTTGATATAACCACTAAATTAGTTTGACATACACAATTCCTACAGACAACTGACCTTTACATTTTCTTGAAGAAGGAGTTCTGTATCTGGTATTAAAATATCTCTGATTTTCATATTATTAAATCACTTCTTGACTAGTCAGAAAGAAAAGGGTAGGAGGCCTTGTGAATTATTTAGGAACAAGGAATAAGGAGGAACAAGGAAACTCTTGAATTATGAAATGTTTAAGAATTAGTTTTTCCAACTCTCTTCATCAATTACATTATGATGATTCAATCCACCGGATGAAATCGTCAATCTAACGCCCAGTGTTTTCTACTGTCTCCAATTACACGCGTGCATGAGCAGTAACCAGCTGTTCTTACGACATTCATGTTTGACCAAGTGTCACGTAGAGCTCCAGAATCTTCAGTAGTTATCCTTACTTTCTAAGGTTGGGACTGTCGTAAAGACATCTTTTAGTCTTTATAAGCAGTCACTGGAATATACATCAGATTTGTCCACATCCTCCACATGTAGATCTCTATGTCCTTATTTAGAACCATCCTCCTGATGAGTAAACTTGTGGAAAACATCTAGATGTTAGCTATCAGATCAGAGACTGCTGATGTCTAGTGTCTGCTTACAGAAAGCTATCCACAGGGAGAGAGACTAATCACCAAGTCAGATTACATATGGAATACGACAGTATTTCCACAGGCAAGACGTATAACACCACATAAAACAACTCAATTTTAAAATAAAAAGTTAAAATAAAATTGGAGGTAGGTGAGAGAAACATACATTGAAACCTTAGGAATCAAGCTGTTTTTTTCCCTATTTTAATGTGAGCCTAAATAAATAAATAAATAAAAATTCCCCAACTCTGATTTCCCAGCTATGGCCAAACAGGAAGAGCAGTCAGTTGTGGAAAAGAGATTAAGAAATCAGCAAAACACTGGAGCTTCACATTAGGCTCTTTCTTCTGAGAAGAAATGACGGTTCTTGTCTGTGAAGAAACACACGAGCCCTTAACTCTACAAGTCTGGGTAGTCAGTGTGCACGAGAACCACCTACGAATTTGGTCAAGTTAAGATTCCTGGGCTCCACCACCAGGCACTTTCATTCAGCTGTCCTGGGATGGGTCCAAGAATTTGTAATTTTAAAAAACACACTGCGTGAATTCACCCTGTGCCAGGAAATTCAGAAATACATTTCCTGTGCTGTCAGAACACAGGCTACCCTCACAGTCCACAATACGAGGGCTGTCCGGAAAGTATCCAGCTGAGTAATATGAAAAATAGAGGCATTTGCGTCTGGATTTTTTCCGGACAGCCCTCATATAGGCCGATATAGAGTGGAAACATGCTGCACGAAGAGTCAGTGTATTTGAACTTCCTTCTGTGGCGTCCCCAGAGACCAGGGCCTTCCACCCCAGCCCCATGGCTGGCCGGCTCACCTAAGCAGCGGTAGGGAATCACGATGTGGCCATGGGTCTTGCACTGCTTCCGGCCTCGCTTGCACCAGTTCTGGATGGTCACTGGCTGGTTGGCTTCCACCACATTGGTGATCTGCAGCTCAGGGTAGACCTGGGGAGCACACAAAAAATGGGTAAGCTGTTACCTGAGTCAGGGGCCCGGCTGGCACGAGCAAGCACTTACTACAAGGTATGAGGGGGAACCCCCACCCAAACCAGAATTTATTTATAAAAAAATTGTGAATCCTTACATGTTTAAACTTCAGTCACCTTCGAAGTACTCTCTGTTTGATGCAATACACCTATAGAGACGCTTTTACCACTGCTCAGAACGGTTTTTGAATTCACTGATTTTGATGCCTTTTAGTGCTTCTGCTGTGTTTTGTTTCACCTCTTCCATAATGGGAAAACATTTCCCTTTGAGGACTTGTTTCATTTGGGGAAACAAACAAAAACAGTAGCTTGGGGCAAGATCAGGTGGATAGGGAGGGTGGGGCACAGGGGTCATGACATTTTTGATAAAAACTCCTCAACACTCAGAGAGGTGCGGGCAGGTACGTTGCCATGCCATGTGTTGTTTGTGTAGATCACCCATCATGAAGTAGGCAAGCACGTTGCAAGAATCCCCTCAACAACAACAACAAGAACAACAATTCACTAAAGCCTAAAGTACCTCTCACAACGCCAGCTGGTACACTACGCAGACAGGTTCCTAACACTCATCTAGCGTAGGAAGCCTGTACTACAAGGGCCCAGCCTCCAGAAGCTAATTCTGGGGTCGTGTGGGTCCCCCTAGTATCCCCTGACACTCAAGCCTGCTCCTTTATTTTAGTTTACTGCATCCATTCAAGCTTAAAATATTATTTTTCCAGGGGAGATAAAATAGAAATGGGGGGGGGGGTTCTTTTAAGCATGGAGTCGTCTTCAATGCAAAGTAAACTGTAATGTCCTCAATAAATGTTATAGTGGATACACTTGGGGCATATTATCCTTACAGAAATTCAACCCTTTCTATTTTACTAATTAGGCAAACATTTTACACACAGGATATGACACATAGCAAGCTTTCTACATAAAAATCCTTTTCTTTATTCAAAGTAATTTACTAAGAATAATTTACCAAACAGCTATCAAGGCTGTCATTCAGATAAAAAACTACCTTCATGAATCTCCTCCCTTGATCATGAACTAGAGCCCTCTATTTTCATTACTGTTCTCAGTAAATCATGATGTTTACTGAGCACTTGGAATGACAAGTGAAATTTGGATCAACTAAGACATACTTGTGAACTATCAAATAATTTCTACTTATTAATAATGAGTAGAGATGTGAGAGAAAATATAATCATAAAAATTGATTTCTGAAATGAGCTTTCCCTTGCATAAATCTCACATGTCACCAGGGGTACTGGTTTACCAGGTAAGTAATAAAGGGAGAGAAGCATGAGACTTGAGGGTCATAAGCATGGGAATGGTTCTGACGCTGGGCTGTGACATCTAACGAGGAGGGAACTGAGAACAGGAAGGGAGTGACACACAGCAAAAAGGCTGTGGTAGGAGTCTTGGAATGAGTTATACGACTTCGACATAAAGGTACCAAAGTGAGGTAATGCAAAGTAGTACATGGAGAGTCAGAGCTGAAATGAAGACTTTGGAGGAGTTACAGTTACTGGTCATTGCAAGGAGTATAACACGACCACCAGAGGGAACAGCTGATGAAGAGTGACGACGGCAAGATGGCTGGAGGAACGAAAGTCAAGCAACCGAGAAACTGGACAAGCAGGAGAATCATCCGGGTTGAGTAAAATCACGTAAGAATCGTGGAAGAGCATTGTTTGGACGACAGAAAATCAGGAGCTTAAACCTGCAGAGACAAGGGTGAATGCCACTGGGGATCAAAGATGGCTACAGATGACCCCAACAACCAGAGGGGAGGGGTGTAGGTCATGGCCGGTGTGGGGGTGTTTTAGGAGAAGGCGGGGAGGTTGGTTTGCAAGTGTAAATGGGGAGGAAGGAGGACATGCCATCTCGGCACAATGCTAGGAGGACTGCGAGAAAAGAACGTCCACGTGAGAAGGACACGGGCAGCCGTGCCTCTGGGAGAGAACAGGTTTCAGAGCAAGAAGATGCTGTGTCGTGTGTGAATACAGGCAAGTTTGCTTCTGACGGTCAGTGACACTCACAGAAAGCTTGCCGTGATCCTGGCTTTACTGGAAATGTCGTTACTTTTTGTTCACTGTGAATTTTTTTGCACTAAGGATTTTTTTTAAAAATACAGCATTAAAATAGTAATTAATCTTGATCCCAGAGTGCCTCACTCCCCTCACCCCAGTCCCAGACTTGAGATAAATCAGTTGAAGAAAAAAATAATAAGGCATCGAGAACAGATAAAAACTGTGGGACATTCAGACAATGGATTATTTAGGGCTAAAAAGAAATGACCTATCAAACCATGAAAAGACAAGGAGGAACCATGTGGTGGGGCCCAAAGCAGGCCTCCCCCAAATATCCCAAAATGGCATACCAAGTATTTCAAATGAAAATGGCTTGAGAATCGGCAGCAGTGGGAGGAGCTCTCTGACTCTCCTCTGCCTCCCTAAAAGCAGAAAACTAGTCTAAAGGCTACGGAGCAACCCGACTAAGGAAGAGACAGCCCCATCACCAGGGCTGCGAAGCTTATATAAACAAACCCTTGTGAATTTTATTAATGTACTGCCCTGCGCCTCCATTCTACTTAAATTCCTTACTAACTACATATCCCCAAACCGGTGCTCCTTGTCTTGTGTCAAATCCCCACTACTGTATTGTTTCTTTCTGTAAAGAATGTATAGTAGCCGGTTCTGCTTTCTGAGAATTATGCCCTTTTTAATTCTCCCTTGTACATGTAATAAAACTTGGGATTTTCTCCTGTTGTTCTGTCTGTCTTATGTCCGATTTATTAGTAGCCCAGACCCAAGAATTCAAGGAGGGTAGAAAGGGGAATTCCCTCTCCCCAACAAATGCAAGTTACTGAGCAAAGAAGCCAATCTGAAAAGGCTCTGTAGTCTATACTGTATGACTCCAAGTATACGACATTCTGGAAAAGGCAAAACTTCGGAGACAGTAAAAAGATCAGCGGTTGCCAGGGATTAGGGGGTCAGGAGGGATGAACAGGAGAAGCAGAGGAATTTTTAGGGCAGTGAAATTATTCTGTATGATACTGTAACGGTGGATACGTACATTTGTCCAAACTCATAGAACGCAATACGCCAAGAGTGGACCCGGATGTGAACTACGAACTTTGAGTGATGACGTGTCAATGCAGGTTCATCACTTTTAACAAATGTACCCCTCGAGTGGGGGTGCTGAGAGCGGGGGAGGCTATGCATATGCGGCGGAGGGTAGTATATGGGAAATCTCTTGTACTTTCCTCTCAATCTTGCTGTGAATGTAAAACTGCTCTAAAAAATAAAGTCTCTTTTAAAAAAATAATTTAAAAATAAAATAAGGCACCGATCAGTGTAGTGTGGGGTCAATTCAAGAGTGAAAGTATATGCCATGAGAACACAAAAAGAGGCTATCTAAATTAGAATCTTGGGGTGGATACTGAGAAAGTTCTGCAAAAACAATACCAGTCCCTTACCTTCCCATGGAAACAGCTACCTCCCCTTTATTTCACTTTGTTTTTAAGAATCTTAACACAACCATGCATGCACGTCAGTCCCAGAAAATGCTCACCTTGACAAGGCCACTAAAAACATTTCATCTCTCCATGGTCTTTTTTTCTGCATGATGAAAGAAGTGGTTCTCTGCACAGGTATAGAATTCTCCCACCACCTTCCCTCGCTCCTTATATCCCCAAAGTACAGCACTCCTGAGTCGTAAACTCCGTGGCACTAGTGAGTCGGCCCTGAGGAACCCAACTTGATGGGCAGTAAAGTCTGAGTTACGGCATTTTTCTGAAAGGGGCTCCAGCTGCCACTTCATAGAAATACTACCCTGCTGAGAATTTTCCCAGAGTTTTCAGTGTTCTATGAACCCTGTGGCAGGCAGTCAAGTCACTTTTTCTTCTTTTCAACTCAAAACCAAAAATCTGTTCATAAGGTACAAATTGATTAAGTAGGAAAAAAAGGATCGCTGGTTCAACTGCGTACCATCCTTAGTTTCCTACCATCCTTAGTTTCCTACTGTAATGTCCGGTGCAGTCATTTATTCAGTTGCTAATTTTCTACCAACAGGGATTCTTTCTCCCCCTAAAGATCACAGAAGTGATAGCCAAGTACAGATACAGAATTCACTTCAGTTCCCACCACAAAAATCTGGGGCGTATGCATGATTTCCTGTGTTTCAACTTCTCTCCTGTGAACACTGGTGACAATTGTTGCTATGCAGATGGATAAGGAGATTATAAAATTTGAACCGCGTAAATCCCAAGCAGAGTTTTACCAACTGCCCTATGACGAAATGACAGCAGTAACAGCAACCGGATTCACTTACTTTTATTCAGAGACAAGGACTCATTTGGATCTGCCAAAGATAATAAAATTTTGCTGTCCTAAAGTCAGGTTTATTTAAAAAGGGGGAGGAACATAACAGTCAAGGTAACAAAATTTCTTCTGAAAACACAGCAAGTCTGTTAGTCAAAGCGATTACCACACTGCACAAGCCCTCTGCAACTCAGATCTCAAACAACAAAACAAAAGTCACAATGAAAAAAAAAGAAAACATATCCAAGGTCTTGACAAAAATTCGTAGTACCCCATACCTTAAGCAGCCTCAGCATATGACCAGGGCAAGTAAGCATTTTATATCAAAACAATCACATACTCGTAGCTCATAGTCTTTGGCAAGGATGAAAATTCATTAGACACGCAAAAGTGTTCTTGGCTAGTCAAGTCCGACTTTTCACCGTAATGAATTGCAAGCATCAGTTAGTTGAATGTTTCCTGTTTTCTTGGCTGTATATCAAATCATAAGATAGGAAATAAAGATATCTGAGTTCCTTCAACTACTTAATTTGCATGTTTTCCAACACATGCTAACACAAGAAGCATTGCTAATAATTTGCTAATATAGCAAGCAGTAGCAAATCTCCTCTTTCACATGCCCTCTTTTCTAAAATGTTTCCTCTGGAAACCCCAATTGAGTAATTATTTTCTTTATTATTAAAACAAGAGTTTAGATGACTACAAGCTGTATTAACTCTTCTGCTGTGACGCTCCATTGCTATGTCCAAATGAATATTTCCATCTGCTAACTGCGTTCGAGTTTACCCCAATGCAGTTATTATAAAATTGTTATTCAGTGTGAAACCTTTTTAAGGTATTTTCTCCATTTACAGGATTTTTAAATGTTTTCCTGTGGCTTTCACAACAACAACAAAGATATTTTATATGCCATATTGTATGCCATTTGTAATAACTTTTTTTTATTGCTAGACTTACTGGGGTGACACTGGTTAACAAGAATTACATAGGTTCCAGGTATACAATTCCACAGTGCACTGTCTATGTGTTGCATCACATGTAATAAATTTTTTATGTCACCAATGCCATGAGATTCTAATTTATCTATACTTAAATCTAGTTGATGTCACTTAGTGTGTTGAGTATTTTTTGCTAAAATTCAATATAATGGTAAATTTATTACCTAGAACATTTATATACAAAGAAGCTCAAAACGTTATTATTAAATGCATAAAATAGTAAAAAATATCAACTTTTTATTTTTGGGGCTTTTAGACAAATTTTGGAGGAAAAAAAGAACCTGAAGTCAATTAACGCAGCGAGAGGGTTAATCAAAACTTAAAGCAGAAGCAAATCTAGGCCTTGCCAGTTACTGGGAACTGTCCTCAGTTCCTCCAAATCTTCCTAGGTTACAGCTGCCTAGAGCAGTCACTGAATAAACACACGCACTGTGCCTCCAAAACCCTCTGACCTCTCCACCACACTGCACGTGCCACGCCCATGAGGGTCCTCCCACGTGGCAAAACCTCCTGGGCTCCCAGTGTAACAGAATGTTAACCCCTCTCTCCTACTCCCATATGCCTTCTGGTGTTTATCACAGTGTGCCTCACATTTGTGTTAAGTACTTGGCCTGAAGGGGCAGGAAACACAGTTTAGCACCTCATCCTCTCCCCATGGAGTCCCACATTCCCTTTGGTTTAAGGCTACCAGAATGCGGCTGGGCCCAGGGGTGCTCCACCCTCCAGCCCTTTGAAGGAATACTCATTAGTGAGTATCTAAATTCTGCAGCTCCATCCCTATAGCCGATTAGAGCCAGAGGAAAGCAAACTGATCACCGATCACTTTCTACCCTCTATGACACCGGTGTGCCCTCCTGCCCTATCCAACTGTGCATTCCTTGAAGGCAGGGAGGGACAGTACGATTCACGTCTGTGTTCTCTCAACAGGGGCCAACACTGTGAAAGCTTCAGACATGTTTCATAAATATCTCTTGTTAAGTTCAGAATCCATTATTGGAAGGAAATTCAGTATGTATAAATCTCCCACTGGGTATTATTGTCTCTTAAATAAAATAATCTAACTATAATATTACAGGTAGATTATGAGCTTTGAAGAAAAGCAAGCATCTCAATGCCTTCCAAGATTGTTCTTCCAAGTTTGATGTGACAACTTATACAAATGATAGCATCTTCTGTCAGAAACCGTGGATTCATGTTAATAAATGCACAGCTCAGAAAGATGCTGGGAGAACTAAAATCAGGCTCTGATTTAAGCTACGACGGCCCATCAGGCTGGTCCAGGCACCTGAAAAGCAGCCCACTCTTCTGGCCACAGAAACATGCTTCACCTTTGAAAGCCAATGGATCAGTGCACAGATTATACTTTTGTAAAGAGGAGAGCTGAAGCAAACCCCAATATTAACAGCCAGGAGAATATTAACAGCCAGGAGAACGGGAAAGTAGAAAGGATATTAGATTCGTATTAGACGGTTGTAGTTGGTTTTGCTCACTACAGAAAAATGCCTTAAAAATTGGTTACCACCAGAACACTTTCATTCTAAATTTTAAAAATCTAAAAACACACACTCTCTCTTCCTGTCTATCCAAATTTGAAATACCTTGATCTCAAACAAACAACATGACATTTAAGTTGTTAAATACTCAAAGCAAGAAAAAAATTGATGATATTTAAGAAACCAACCAAAATGTAGTAATACATATGTACATTGTCAGAGTCTTACAGAAAATGTCCTCAATTCCTAATATTAAGAACAAATAGGGGAGCCCTATTTACTCCCTTTTGAAAACAAGCCACCTGGGATAAGGGATTAATGCCAAAAGTCTTATTTACACACAACTAAACTCCAAAGGACCGAGGATATTTCAAAAACACAAAATCAAATGTGGCTAGGAAAAGGCTGGAAATAGTTAATGGGCAGGGTAATGGGATTGTTAATAATTCTGAAAACAATGTGCTTATGGTTCTTTCTCGTCATTCAACTTCTGAAATTAATTTTAAACAAATTCTCAAGGTTATTTCTTTTTTGAAAAAAGTGCTAACAATTATGTACTGCTAATAAAGTGGCACTTTAAACATGTAAGTCACAAGTCAATAAATAACATTCACCTCAGTCAATTTACAGCTCTGTAAAAGGGATGAGCACACATCTCCACACTCCACAAAGGGCTTGCCAAAATTAATGCAGACCTTGAAGGAGGCAAGATAAAGAACTTGCCTTCCACGCTTACCCAGAAACAAGAGTGACTAACTAGGTTTGTTAATTCCTGAAGTTGAGTGATAGGTCCATGGGGCATTCATTAGACTATTTCTACTTCTATTCATGCTTGAAATTTTCAATTAAAAAGAATTAAAACTAAAAGACTAGCCCAGCGGAAAGAGAGTCAAATTTCTAAAATTATATTGCGTTGTGGAAAAACGTACAAAAACAAACTAAGATCCAAATTGTACGTGCATGATTGCAGCTGGCACTTAAGAACATATACGTTACACGAATCAAAAATGCCATAGCAAAATAGTATAGGGGTAGCCTAATCATGGCATGTTTTCATCTAAACATTTTTACATATCCATTTGTCTTTCAAAAGAACATATTCATGAGGAGCATATGGAAAATTCATAACTGAGGGTTTACTATGTGCCAGAATCACTGCAGATGTTTTATGTGTAGCGAGTCATGCCATTCTCTATTGGTTAGCAATCGTTCCATTTAATAGAAGACGAAACCAATGGTAGCAAAAGCAGCTGCCATTTCTGAACACTCAAGGAGTAGATTAATTACAAGTCTTACCCTGCTGAGGACTGACACTTCAGCGCCTAAAACAAAACAAAGTATGTCCTAGACTATACAATTGGGATGAAAATGACGAACTACCTCCTTTACAAATGTCTGGAAAACAAGGCGAAGTCCTATATCAAACTGTTCTCAACATAAATTCTTTGAATGGCGAGGGTCCTGGAAACGACACAACTCATTTCATTGAGAAAAAAAATGAGAACCGAACCGAAAATGTTCTCTGCTTACAATTTAATGAGGTGCTGAGAGGCAGCCTGCAGCTGATGAAACACTGCTGCAATAATGGGAAGTATGGGCAGTGCATGTTTGCATGACGGTGGTCTCCATAAAAGCAAGGGACAGAAAAGGCTATGGGGCATTCGCCCATTTCCCAATAATTTGGCCCAAGTCTATTTCTCACACTGTGTATATTGTTATACATATATGGGGGCACCAAAAACCCCAACATTTATTCATAAAAAATTGTGTATGTATTCTTACATGTTTAAGCTTCAGTTACCTTCAAAGTCCTCTCTGTTTGATGCAATATGCCTAGAGACGCTTTTCCCACTGCCCAGATCAGTTTTTGAACTCCTCGATTGTGATGACTTTTAGTGCTTCAGCCATTCTTTGTTTCACCTCTCCCATATATCCAAAACATTTCCCTTTGAGGACTTTTTTCATTGGGGAGGAAACAAAAAATAATCCCCTTGGGTGAAGCTGGGTGTCTAGGGAGGTCATGCCCTTTTTGGTCAAAAACTGCTGAACATTCAGCGCGGTGTGGATGCGTGCACTGTCATGCTGCACGTTGTTCATGTAAATCACCCAACATGAAATGGGCAAACGCGTTGAGTTTCCAAAAAAAAAAAATTCGCTGAAGCTGAACTCAGCCTCTCACAACAACGCCAGCTGGTGCACTGGTGCAGATGGGTTCCTAGAAATCCCACTGATTGGGGGAACCTGTACTACAAGGGGTCTGCCATCCAGAAGATAATTCCAGATTTGGGGTTTTTTGGGGGGTCTCCCCCTGTACATTTATACTCAGAGTTGGAAAATACTGTCCAAGCACCATGTCTGATGTCACACTTATGCCAAAGTGTTGAATGTGAAAGAAAATGGGGGGAGGGGAAAACATGCCAAAATAAATAGAAGGACACAAATAGGTGTGCACACACACAGTCTACATTCTCATTCCCTGTCAATTCATGGTGAATTTTCTGATTTTTAAAACATCCAAACACTGTAATTTTATTTGCTAACTATACCTCAATGAAGCTAAAAAGAAAAAGAAAACATATTACAGGAAAAAACCATTTTTAATCAATAAAATGTCAAATATAAAACATCTATAGTATAACTGCAAATATGTAATAATTGAGTGTGCATATAGGAACGAGATAGATAGCAACAAGAATTGTTGAATAGAACATTAATTTGATTAAATAGTAACTGTGTGGAAAAGAATCCAAACTGGTTTCATCTCTTTTAGCCTACACCCTGTACAATCCCTACACAATGGGGTGCCAAAAAAATGTATACACATTTAAGGTGATGTTATCTATGTATTTACTTTTCGAAGTTGAACTGAATTATGGTAGCAATGTGCAGTGTGATGCTCGCTCAAAGGATGTGTTAATCAAATGAATGCTAGTATCACCATGAGACAGGCAGGATAGTAAAAGACAATGGCAGAAGTGGGGTTGTCATTTGAGGAGTGCAAGACCATTCTGAAGTGGTATTGGAAATTTGAGAACATTGTTTGAGTTTCCCCCATGTTCTCCTGACTTAACAACTCTTGATTTCTACCTATGGAGGACCTTAAAGGACGTGGTGTCCCGTAGAAAACCGGCTACACTAGGGGTCCTTTGGGAAGAAACTGAAATGGCATGTGCAGTGATACAAGTGGACCCTAATCAAAAGTCTAGATGCTGATGATAACCACTTTGAGCACCTTTTTGTAATTGCAGAAGTCAAACATGACTTGTATTCATCTTTGTTATTGGTATATATTGAGTATTACAATTTTAATACAGCTTTTTCCTTTCTTAAAATGTGTATACATATTGTTGGCATCCTCTCTATATACAGGCTGTTAATGCATAAAACATATTTGTTCTCATATATAGGTAGCTGAGAACCACAATTCAAACACTGTTTCACCTAGTAGGAATTTCTGGATATTTTCCAAACATTTGTGTGTCAGTTTTAAGTCTACGAATCTGGGGAACACACAGTAAAATCATTACGGCCAAGAGGTCACCACACCTCTGCCGCAGCACTGTGAGTATGTATACCCACCACGATAAAAAAGATGGTTTGTGCTGTTTGTTTGGGTTTTTCAATTAATTTTAACTTCCTATTACTGTGGCATGAAAACGAGGTGGAAAACCAACTCTGGCCTGGGAATCCCATGTTCGGACACATATTTTAGAGTACAAAGATGGGCAAAGTTAACGACTTCGTTCAGCTCATCAAACAGGCAGTGTTTGTTTTGTTTGGGCACCAGGATGTTTTGTTCGGTGATCCTGTTCATTTATGGACAAAACAGTTGTTCATTTAGAGCAAGAACATGAAGGAAACAGAAAACATGTTAGCTATGGAAAAGAAAACACTCAGGGAAAAGCGAGTATACCCAGAACCTAGTAGAGGAGATGATAAACAAAGCCACGTTCATCGGTCCAACTTTCCCAGCAGGATATCTCTGCCATCACTGGAGGCTTTGCCTGGTCCAAACTCCCCACAGACACCTGCTCCAAGCCCTCACCTCACACCAGGTACCCTGAGTGTTAGGGATGCTGAGGGCAGCAGAGCCTATGTTTTACGTTCTCTCCTTAGAGGAGGAGAAAGACAATTTCTCATTTAATTTGGCAATATTTAACTTTTAAAACACACACTCCTCTGTGTACCTATCATAAAGGGAGACTTGCTCTAAGATTGGTGAGCAGCTCTCCTGGGTCGCCCAGGGGTCAAAGGACAGAGGCTGGATTTGAACAGAGGTCTGTCTGACAGCAAAGCCCATGTCCCCCTTCACTGCACTTGACCCCGAAGGCTCCCTTATCACAGCATCTTGTGCACAGTGAGGCGGTGAGCAGGATGATCTTTCACATTCCCTTTCACCCTACCATCCCGAGACTTGCATTCCCTCCTTTCCCCAGTCCAACCTCCCCTTGGATGCAGGCTAATACTTCTAAAGGTGTCTTGCCCAGGAAACACTCATGCAAAAATGATGATCCCGCAATCCCACCACTTGTTCTCACCTCCAGAATCAGACTCCAAGCCCCCAGGGTTACCACCAGGGTCCTCTACTTCATACCCTTGTTCCTACATTCTCTTCTCAGTGCATAACTGTGTGTTGAGATAAGCTTCTTATGAGCCTAAAGTGGTGTCTTGCTACCACTCAACAACACGGGGCACAAAATCCTCTCCCGAACACATTCAACAAATACTTGCCAAACCTGGGAAGGAACAAGATTCTTTAGAAGAAAAATCAAAACACACTTCCATTTTTTTCTTCTCCCATCCTAAAGCCTTTGGTTTAAATAAGACAATGTTGTTTTTGTGTTTTGTTTTTAATTTCATTTCATGCATGAGGACAATAAAATCTAAAAATTCTCACTTTTTTGTTCTTAGGCCTTAATATATTTCAAGGGGAATATTATCCTAGTTTTGTTCTATTTCTATTTCTGAGACTCCTGGTTCCTTAGGCCAATTTTTGGGTACTGTAACAGTTCATTAATGCAAGTGACCACTTTAGGCTGTTAAATGATGAATAATTTATATAGTTAATTTCAAGTTGTTTCCGGCATGGCAACACTTTCTGCATCTAGTGTAGAACAGAGAGAAGCTGTTTTCTATTAGAGGACCACAGAAGCAAATAACAATTGAGGAAATGTCAGTTGTGGTCACTGAGGATTGTACACAAGCTATCCCAAAGCTTTGTGGCTTCAAACTATAAACATTTCTTATCTCATCCAGTGCCTGTGGATTGGGAATCTAGAAGTGGCTTAGCTGAGGGCTCAGGATGTCAGCCATGGTCACCTGAAGGTTTGACTGGGTCACAGGACCCACTTTCAAGCAATTTATTTACATGCCTGTCAAGCTAGTGCTGGCCGCTGCCGGGAGGCCTCAGTTCCTCACCACACACACATCCCCTAATGGATACTTAGGACAGGGCAGCTGGCTCCCGCCACAGCAAAAGTCTGCACGGTAGAAGCCACAAGCCTTTTATGACCTAGCCTCAAAAGACACACGCCGTTTCTTCTGTAGTATCTTACTGGTTACACATGTCAGCCCTGCACAGGATGAAAGGACTCCACAAGTGGATGTCAAGTGTCACTGGGAGCCATTTTGAAAGCTAGCTACTACGTGGTAATTTAGACTTTCTCACAATTTCATAGGTTGACCAGGCAATTGTTCTTCTTGTTCACCTGGTGGTGTCAGGTAGAGGACCTGCAAGGAAGGCTGCAAGGTCCACGCTGGCCTTGGGGATGAGGCTGGTGTGGGCAGCGGGCTGCGAGCTCAGGCAGGGCTACTGTCTGAGAGCCTCTGCTCACTTCCACTTGGACTTCTCCGCACGGCCACCTTCACGGAGCACAAAGGGAGATGTTTCTTTGCCTTCTGCAGGCTTAGACCCAGAACTGAACCAGCATCAGTCACTTCTGCTCTATTCTGGTTAAAACAAGTCTCAGGTCCAACCAAGATTCCAAGAAAGAGTGTAACTCCTGGAAGGTATAACTCACCATCGGCCAACAATGGAACCTGTTACACCACAAGGTCATTTAAAGAACAACCTAGGGTTTGTTGAATGCTTTCAGAAAGCATACTTAGTGAGTGTTTAGACTATTTAACCGAATATTTAAAGTTATGTGCATGTTTATCATTCCATTTATGGCTGGTTTTTTTTTGGACAGCCCTTATATATCATGGCACCTGCATCTTAAATCTTAAGCAGGTAAAAATGAACAGAGTGCCAATCTGGACTGTGGGCCAACATTCTCCCAACTCTTCCCTAAACAGCTCTTCAGAAATCCATCAGTGGAAAGAAACAGTCTCGGTAGAAGGGAGCCACAAGCTCCATCTGAGGGAGGCTCTCTCAGATAGAGACATGCAGAGCCCCTGCCTATACTGCTCCAATCCCCAGGCCATCCACAAGCAGTTACTAAATGACTGACGAGTGCTCCGGGTCACACCTCAGTGCAGTGTCAGGAAAGGCTTTGTAAGGCACGATCTCTAGAAATAGTTATTCTCAGCAACTCCTTGGATCTATAATCCTTTTGCCTGTAGGTAGCATGAGAAGTCCTCGTCTTTGCTCAGGCTTCTATAAACAAATTACCACAGGCTGTGTAGCTTAAACAACAAAAATTTATTTTCTCACAATCAGGATCCCAGCAGTCAGGTTCTAGTGAGCTCTCTCCCTAGCTTGCAGCTGGCTGCCTTTGCCCTGTGACCTTACATGACCTTATCGTATGAGCAGGGAGAGAGCAAACTCTCTGCAAGCTTTCTGCTGTTTCTTCTTATAAGGGCACCGATTCCATCATGAGGGCCCACCTTCATGACCTCGTCTAACCCTAATCACCTCCCAAAGGCCCCACCTCCAAATACCACCACATTGGAGGTTACGGCTTCAATATATGAACTGGTGCAGGGGTGGAAGGACACGAGCACTCAGTTCACAGCAGTCCTCAATACATATCTGATGAAGAAATGAAAGGAAATCCTCAAAGGCTGATGCCGCCTGCGCTCATAAAAGACAAATATAAAGAAAGGCAAATATGTGAATGAAGACTGGATAGAAGCAGCCTAACTATTATGACTGAGGAAGAGGAGGAAATTCATGGGCAGCTAGATTTTGGAGGATTTGGGATAAAATGCAGATTAAACAAATACTTGATTTAAGTCCTAAGTTTCAAGCTATCTTCCCCATAAAATTTTGTAAGGGCTTATAACCAGGAACAAAGGTAAAAGACTCAATTTTTACTTTTTCTTCCTATTTTTGCCCTTGACCCACAATAGGATGGAAGAAATATGGGGGCAAAAGTGACTATACAGGAGACTCTTTGTTAACCAGAACTCAAACAACCAGCAAAAAAAAAAAAAAAAAAAAAAATCACAAAGAAGTAATACTACATTTATCCAGCATGGATGCCAGTGAACTCAGTCTACTGTATTCATTACAACAACAAAACCAACAGCAAGAAATACAAATTGAGAGCAACAGGAGACTACAAAGAAGATGGACTAGATGATTCATCAAAATAATAATATTTGACACATCATATTAAGCTAAGTATCAACAGATACAATGTGAAGCTTCTATGGTGCAATGCTTTGAAAAAACAAATTTAACAAGTGAGTTACACTGGTTAGCAAAATATCAAAATGAGGTCATGGTCATGAGTTCAGTTGATCTCCTTCTGTCCTAGGTCCAGAGACTGCTAACAGCTGCCTCTGTGACTCAGCCAGCAGTCTCTAAAACATCTGTGTGGTCACAAGAGGGACTAAGCGAGCATAAAGAGAAAAAAATTATTCACCACAATTGGGAGAAAAATAATCAGTAATTGAGTAGAATTGTAAATGGTACTAATAGGAATGGTTTTTGTGTATTTTTTTTTTAAAAAGGTATGTGCACAATGATAGATGAGATATTATAGTGGACAAATATCTTCATGGTGCTGAACAAAAGTGCTCATCAACCTGGAGTTTTATACCTAATTAAGCCATTGTTCAATAAGAACAACAACTTCTGGAAATAACTATGGGACAGACATCCATAATAATAAAAGGAGGAATCAAAATAAATACTATAGAAATAGAGATACTTTGGCAAAAGGATTGGCTATAAACAATGATTCCACTTAAAGAGAGAACTTCCAACTATGGGAATTATGTCAATAGAACAGACTGTAATATTACAATGTTGAAAATATATAAGTAATATAACATAAAACCCGTGATAAAGGGAAGTAGAAAAATTGTGAATGTTATTTCTCATGGCTTTCAAAGAATCAATCAATACTATCTTAAACAAAAACATGGAATTAAAAAACAAAAGAATAAAGAAAGACACATATTTCCCAAGAACACAAAATATTCAATCCTACAAAGAAAAATTATTCATTATTTCTAATTATAAAAGAAAAATATCAGAATACCTACAAAGCAGGACATGGCAGGAAGACCCTAAAATATCAATAAGCACTGGTCGAGATAGTTCAGGATGCACCATTCAATGGAAAATGTCCAAGACTTTAAAAGTTCTAAGTAAACATCTCCCCGTGCTCATTCGTTTCCAAAAGCCAGATAAAGTCAGGATGCAAAATGAATTCCCTCCGCCACCCACTCTCCAACCTACACAACTTTTCTAACCCATGCTGCGTTTCTAAGACCACTAGGTTGGACTGTAATGGTATTTCTATTTTGCCCCATGCCAGCTTCTTCCCTTTTCTGCAAATGCCCCTCTCCCCACACCATGTGGCTCAGGTCTGGCTGTCCAACAGGTTGCACACCCACACGGCCAACGCAGGCCAGTCCCAGCATTGAGTCCTTGTGCCAAAGGTAGATGTGTGACCCAAAGCAGGGCCAGCCAGAATCTCTCCTTGGAGTTAGAAAGCACACTGGCAGAATGAACGTGGGAAGGCAAGCTAGGAAAACCCACTCCCAGAGCTACTGACGGCCATCTTCCCAGGGCCGCCTAGGAAGCCCACCCCGGCAGGAGACAAGGAGGGGAACATAAAGGATAAACAGAAAACAAGAGAGACCCCAACAGAGAAATTCCAGGCAGCACTGAGTCCAGTATTTGAAAACCCCATTTCTGGATGGATTTGTTAAAATGCTTCAGTTACCCACCCCAAGATCCTTCCCACCTGTGGGAGAAAATGTTCTCCATGTGTAAGATATTTAGTGGGTTCCACCACCTGGCAACAGACACTGGCTTATTAACCCACCCTTACTACTTACCTCCCCATCTTTCCTTTTCCTTTTCCTTTCTCACCTTCTCCTTTCTAAGACTCGGCCGGTCACTTATCCAATGGATCCCATTTCTCCCTACATAACTGAGCCTAGTTTTCCCACAGTTTAGCTTAAGCTTCCTATAGTCTTGGTCCCTTTCCTTTAAAAAACAAAAACAAAAACAAACGCAAATGAACAAAAAAAAAATCACAACAATAAAACAAAGTCTTTCCCTTTCCTTGAATTGCCCTTAAGCTCTTGGCCTCCAGGTCGATCCTCAGAGTCCACAGATGTCTTCACCATCCACTCATGCCATTCTTCCTGTCACCTACTGCAATTTAACTTCTATTTCATTGAAATTGCTATCCCTAAGATCAACAATGACCTTTTATTAGCCAAACTGAAGAATGGTTTGCTATAAAACAATATCCAAAACCTAAAAAAATGGGCAAAATAGATTACTGGGTGTCTAGCAGTGAAATGCAGGCGTTGCCTTCCAGAGCCTAGAGGACTGACTGTCTGAGCCTTTTGGCTAAGGGCCCGTGCAGAGTCTGGGGGTGGTAGGGGAAAGAGTATGTGATTCTCCAGGGTGTGTTCTTCTGATTATTTATTGGCTCAGCTACCATATGACTCTGTAAGGATAGATACTGTAGAAACAAATAGCAATGCAAATGTTTCCCTTCTATGCAATGCAGAGCAGATGAGTCCTACTCCTAGCTATATAAATGAAGTTTGTTGGAAAAAGAACTGGAATTCTCTTCAAGTCAAGCTGGACTAGTGATAACATCTTACAAGTTACCTCATTAATTAGTGAATCAAATAAAATTTTTGATGTGGGTTCATGTTGCAAGAGGGTCATGATTTTGCCTTGTCAAAACCTGTACTTCAACTACTTTTGATGTGCATCACACTTGAACTGTCATTGCCTCCTATATTTAGAAATCAAACTGGCTTGACTTAAAGCACAAATCTCTATTTAATAAACAAGAGGGAAGAATGTTTTTAAATATCACTTAAATACTGATTTCTACTTAAACATATAGGATTATCGTTTTGTATCATGATTCATATTCCTTAAAGATAAAAATCACTTGATATGTAATATATTGTGATAGTGTAGATGCTTTTTGTTTCTTAAAACATAAAAGTTAATAGTTAGAGATTGTCCTTTCTTAGAGTACTACCAAAAATTATATATGCGTATATATATACATATGTATGTAATGTATGTATGTATGTATGTGTGTGTGTGTATATATATATACACATACACACACACACATATATATTAATATGTAAAATTCATCACATACTCATTTTGGATCCAAGAAAGTTAAAGGAAATCTTCCTTCCATTACATAAAAGATGACAAGAACAAAAAAAAAAAAATGTTGCCCCCACATTAACTTGCTGTTTATATGGAGGGTAAGAAATTTTGGTTTCCTAATATGCCCAAGACTAATTCCTTTAAATATTCTTAAAATGCAAATAGTCACATGTCCTAGAATAGACAAGTGTCTAGTGAGTAGGGTATAAAATGCCTGGGACTCCAGTTATTTTAAACTGAATTAATAAGGAATAACAGGAAACTGGGAAGGATTATACAAAGGATGAAGATCTCAGGAATGGAGAGGGCAAGATTTCCAGTATGTAAGTTATGTCAAAAAAGAAAACCATAGAGCGCTACACACAGAAAAAAATAAATATTCCCTTTTGCAAGAAGGATAAATCAGGAACAATGAAAATGTTATCAACAGAGGATGGAGATTTCTGAGTATAACTTTCCACAGGTTCAATGTTTTTATAATGCAAACATTTTACGTTTTCAAAAAGTAAAATTACTAAGGAGGAAAACACTAGAATGGAACACAAACAGAAATAAATATATCAAATTGGTAACATAAAAAAGGAAACTTAATTCTAGTCACTTTTAAACACAACACCTTGGAGTTCCCTGGTGGTGTAGCAGCTTAAGGCTTCGGCGCTGGCGCTGTCAGCACTGCGGCCTGGGTTCGATTCCCAGCCAGGGAACTACCCACATACCAAAAAGCCAAAAAAAAAAAAATTAAAATAAAATAAACACAACACCTTCTCTGTACAGCCACAGTGGGATATATTCTACAGATAAAAGAAAGTGGCAAGATAGTTTATATTTTACTCAGCTGGATTATTGATGGTCATAACATGATATAATCTTAAAAAACATTTATGCATACAGTAAAGCAAGTAAATATATCAATAGCATAGTGAATCACTAGGAACAAAGATTTTATTGCAAGAGTAAAAATGCAAATATATCTAAAAAGCTAAAACAGAAATAAATAAATGAACGTGATCCCACACGAACTGCTGGCCACCAGAGGGGACTTACTTCTTGGCAGTACTGCAGGATGCCCTCCTTGGTGCCGATGCAGGTTTTGGTCCCGGAAGGATCCGGCTCCCACTTCCCGTTCTGCACGTTCATGTGCATATTCAGCTTGCCACAGAACATGGCGACCTGGGGCTCTGCAAGCAGGCCGGCATTGCCATCAGTGGGCACCTAAAAAAGGAGACCATTCCATTAGCTACAGAACTCCATCGTTCTGGGGTGCAGGTGGGGGGAAGGGCATAAAGAGGAGCATGGAACTAGAGTTAAGTATTATCTGTGCAGCATACATCTCCAATCACCTATAACATGGTGCATTTTTTTTTCTTACATTGAAATGAAGGCATTAGTAACAATAAAAGGAATGTATTCATTGGAAAGTTTATCCATTTCCTCCATTCCCCAACCACACTGCAAGGAGGCGACAAGGTCTCAGCACAGTAAGTGCCCACCTGCTGCACAGTAAGCTCTTAACAGGTTTTAGCTATTCCCACTGCAGGCAATACACCATTTTACAAAAATAGCTTTGAAAAGAGTGCCCTTCTGTATTTCCAAACCCTCCAGCACTCAGGTATTACTTTCATGTAAATATTTTTAAAGGGGAAAATGGAAGTTCTGAAATAGCTGTACTACCTCGTTTAATGGGTTCTGGGATCGCAAAAAGAAAAAAAAATCAGCAAGAGATGAAAATTAATTCACAGGAGTAAAAGTGTTATTCAAATCCAAAGAATCAACAGACACGCTGGAGCGAAATAATTCCTCCCTTGTTAATTCCAGCAGCTGAGGAAATGTGTGATAGCCTCACCAAGAAGAATGCACTTTCAGCAGAAGCCATTCATACAGTGAGACTGGGTGATTCTGTAATAACTTGAATCATTTTTAAAAACAAAAACTGTGCACAGGAGGAAAAAAGAAAAACACTAAAATTACACTGAGAGATTTCAGTTAAAGAAACAGCTTCCTGATGTTTCTTCCCACAGAGATGTAAAAACAGATGAAACATCTGTCCATCCTAGTCATCTTCATATGCATTTTGAGATTTATGTCCTTAAAAAAATAATAATCTTCCACTGAAGCCGGCTGAGACCAATCACAGACCTGAGTGCAAACTCTTGGCAAAATCTTGAAAAACCATGTTTCAGGCAATGTTTTCTACATTTCCAGTTCTACTTTGTAAGGCATATTTAATGAATAAAATTCTGCCTCTGCATTGCCAGGTGAGGCCACAGCATCAGACCATTGGCAGCAAGAGGAGGGACCCTTCGACCCTCCAATTTGGGCTCTGTGCCACCTCCTACGATTTCTAAGACACACACTGAGAGGCTCATTCTCCAAAACACGTCGAGAAGAACCCTAAGTAGAATGCTCTGTAAACTTAAATTTCAACAGCTTTACTGAGGGAATAAGATGAAATCCAATGTCTTGATCCTAAAAATCAGAATACAAACTTTGTCATTTTATTAAAATAAGCAGTAAGATAGTAACATTGCAGCAAAGTCAAATAACAATCAAATATCTACAGATAAGGCCCTGAATTAGGTGCTATGGAGGATATGAAATATGTTTATAATATAAATAAAATGTATTTATTTATACATAAACTATGGGCCGTGCCCTCATGGAAATTTTTAACCCAGTAATGGAACCACCTTTACATTTCTTAGGTTGCTTGATTCTTTCTGCTCAAACATTCCTGTCCCAAAGACCTCCAGTCTTAGCAGAATCTTGGTAGCTTATCCCTAACTGAACAGAGAGATTAATGATCTTTTACCATACCTGGTAATTAGTTTTTGCTGAAAGATACTACAGTTTTGACCTCCTTGTCACTACAAATGCCCTTCACATTCCATATCCTCTCTTTAAGGAACTTTTATTCAAGTGCCAGTTTCTCTCCCTGTGGCAGCCAGCCTCCAAGGAGGCCCCCAAGGATGCCTGCCTCCTGGTATTCATGCTTTTGTAAGTGCCAGCCCATAATGCATCAAGTTTGTCTGTGCAACAAACAGAATACAGTAAAAGTGACATGTGACTCCCAAGGCACGGTCGTAAGGGGCACCACGGCTTCCTCATTGCTCTCCAGGGTCTCACTCGCGGTGGGGGAGGTTAGCTGCCACGTGGGGACACCGCAGCCGCCTGTGGAGAGGCCCCTGTGATGGAGACACAAGGCCTCCTGGGTACAGCCACGCGAGTGAGTTGGGAAACCTCTGACAACTTCGGTCAAGGTCTCACATGACGGCAGGGCTGGCTGACACAACTGAAATCTCAGTAGAGACCTGGAGCCAGAACCACCCACAGAAGACACTCCCAAATTCCTGACCCACAGGAACTGAGATAATAAATGTTTGTTGTTTTAAACCACCAAGTTGAGGGTAACCTGTTAACACAGTAGCATTCGCCTAATATGCTCCAGCTCCATCGTACATCTGCAAATGGCCTTTGGCCTCCTGAAGGAAAAGGGACTATAAACACTTTTCTCTATTCTACTTAACCTCTGGAGCAGGAGGTCTGCAAGTTTTTTTCTGCAAAGGTCCAGACAGTAAACATTTTAGGTTTTGAGAGCCACAGTCTCTGCTGTAATAACGCAAAAGCAGCCTTGAGACAATAA
This sequence comes from Lyroderma lyra, assembly GCA_004026885.1. NCBI lineage: Eukaryota > Metazoa > Chordata > Mammalia > Chiroptera > Megadermatidae > Lyroderma > Lyroderma lyra. Next base: position 43,988 of record PVJL010004977.1, read on the forward strand.
GCGAAATGGGTGTGGCTGTTTTACTACAGTATTTACAAAACAGGGAGTAGGCCAGATTCGGCCCACGAGCCACCACTTGCTGATTCCCACAACTCTGGAGGAATCTTCTTCCAGTTTCTGTCAATTGAATCAGCTGGTGATTTGAACACTCCTTGTTACCACCTTCCAACCTGCTTCTTAAAAGCTCTGAAATCCGGTGTACATTCCCACCACTCAACTCACACTGCTTCTCAGGTTACACATGACTTCCTATCTGGGAAAACAGGTACAGGTGGACTGCTCCTGGTTGCTAGGCGCAGTCCACTCTTCGGCATTCAGCCAGAAGGAAACCACCACCAGCCACGGTGGTTGGTCACAGGAGATAATACTTAGCCATCCAAGGGCCAAAAAAGGTTTACGCAAATCCCTTTTTTTTTTTAATGAAGCCTCAAAATAAATAAATGAATGAAGGAATAAAAGAAAATAGGCTTACTATACACACAGGATCCTACTGAGGACCCGTTAACATGGACACTCTGAAAAGTGAAATCTTTGAGTCCTAGACTAAGTTATCTGCTGCCACTGAAAATGCACACTCTGGCAAAGTCATCTTAAAGATAATTAATTATTCCTAACATTTAATAACGTGTCTCTTTTTAGTAGAAAAGAAATTCAAAAGCTTTAGTAGATGGGAAAGATAACCACTTAAATAGCTATCACATTTTAATTTTGTTTTCAACTTAACAGATAACTATCTCAGATAATGTAAGGTTACTTTGCAGAAATCCCCGACGACACTTAAACGCTTGGAAGCCTGGGAAACTGGCCCGTTGTGGTCCATGTATTTCTTAGAGGCTGAAGATGAAGGTAATTCTTATAAACTGAATGACTTTCCACTGACATCATGAGACTAGAGATGCTTTCCCATGGGAAAAGTGTTCGGTGACAATGAACAAAATAACTGGCTGAAACAATGGGGTGTCAACACACCGCCTCAAAACCAAGAGCGTTCTACAGAGATGTAAACGTTACACTTACAACTGCTGCAAATCTTTGAAAAACAATCCTTTGCTATCAGAAAAACATTTTCAGGTCACAATAGATAAACAGAGTACTGAAGGGAAAATGGACTTTCCAAAACAAGTTAGCTAAAAAATGGCTTTTAGAGGGCTCAAGGGGAAATTAAAATAAACAAATATAAATACATACCTAATCTGGGGCAGTGTGCTTAGGGGAACTGGGAAACCTACAGCTAGAATCTCTGCAATTTGCAAGCGCAAGACCAGCTTCGCCTGCTCTCTTTCAAACTGGGTGTTCCCTCTCCCCCCAAAGTTTCTGTCTTTACTATTATCAAGGACATCAAAATTCCTTATAGAGCAGGCCCGGCAGCATTCCTCCCCACACAACCAAATAGGAAAGACAACAAGGAGCTCAGTGTTCCACGGCCTGAGAAGTCTCGCTTGGCAAGGGTAAGGCACAGATCCATAGCTTGTTGCATCCACGAATTTATGTAACTTTAAGGTTTGCAGCTAATGAAAACCATCTGGCTTCTGCATTGAAACAAACTTCCCGTGGGTCTGAATAGCCTGGCCTCATATAGTGGAGAATTTGGTACTTTTTAAATCAGTGCACAGCCTCCTTTGGGTTGGGTTCTTGCACAGCATCTTCTAAAAAACACAGTTTGTGGGGGGGGGTTCCCTGGTGGTGTAGTGGCTAGGTTTTGGCGCTCTCACCACCACAGCCTGGGTTCGCTTCCCGGTCAGGGAACCAACCCCCTCACCCCCCCAAAAAAACCCCCCAGTGACATTCCTTTTATCTCACCTGCGGTTTCCTCCCATAAATACTGTTTTCCCTTTACCTGGGTGTAATTCAACTATACACAAGAAACATGCTTATAAATTTAATTTGAAAACAAATTTTGCATCTTCAATGTAATCACCTGTTCTCTAGAATCACCATCGAGGAGATTTGAGAGTGAACCCCTTTCAAGAGGGAACTTAAGTATCACTTAATGCTTAACATAAACACATTTTCATTCTGCAAAGGGAAACACGAACTGTGCAGTTTTCTTTCCAACACACACACACACACACACACACACACAATCTTAGAACCAGGAAATCTGCAATTGCTCATTTTATCTCTAACAGAAGAGAACGAAAATTAAAATTAGGCTCATAGAACTGGAAGAATCTAGCAAATCCATTCCAACTCGAAGGAGCAGGAAAACGTTGTGGTAAGGATTTGTCCAAGGCCACACAGTCAGGAGGCAGAGACGGGAGTGGGACGGACTCCATCAAGGGTTTTGTTGACGTGACCAGGCTCTCAAATTAAAACAGAAAATTGCAATTTTCCAAGGCTTTGCCCTTGGGGTTTGTGTGTGTGCATATTGGTGGTGAGAAAAAACTGGAGAAGCTAGTCAAAGTGTACAGAAAAATGTGGCTGCTAAACTGTTCATGGTTTCAATTTACCTGTGTGCAGTCGGCTACGTTCCCCACATCCACTCTTTGTTGCACAACTACTTGTGAGCTCAAATTTCAGGCTAAAAATGATTTGCCACCCAAGTGAGTAAAGAGAGAAAAATTCCCTTCAGGGAACTAACTAATCTGTACTTATTTCACTCCTTGAAACTGGACATTCTTTTCAGGGGCACTGTTGACCAGGCTTCAAATGACGCATTATTATGCTCCTTGATGCCTCTGTCCATACTGATAAAGTCAATTTTTATATGGGGACCCACAGAATGAGGGCTGCCTCAGTGGCCCGGCCGCCACCACAAATCTAAACCTAAGTCAGCCTGCACTTAAGGGGAAAGACCCATCATGGAAACCTGACACACGCCAATCACAATTTTCCAACTCAGCTTTAGCTAGCTCACCTGACCTTAGAAAACAGGAGCTGCTGGCCTCATAAGGAAATCCATGACCACGTACGTAGCCAAACATGCCTGTTTCCACGTTGCGTCCCCTAACACTATAAAACTTGCTCTTGCCCCAAATCCCTCGGCATAATGCTCCCCTGCCTGTGAGACATTCTACTTCCCATCACCAAGTTTTTTTAGTTTTGTCATCTGACAATATCAAGTTTTTCTTTCTGCTCTCAAGGTAGATATTCTAAAGGTGTTCCAAAACTCTTTCCATCTCATAACAGAGTGGGTAAAAGTTTCTTGTTGCTGGTGCCCAGCAGAAAAATCAACAGTTCTCTCGGTAGAAATTTTTGTTATTCGACATTACAAAATTACCAATGTTTAAGGATGAATTTTAAGCAGGCCCAAGGAGTGATGTCCACTGCCTAGAACAGACACAAACGTGGAATTTATAAAAAGGAGCTTCATGCATTGCAACTGAACTATTCGCCTAAAAATAGTTTTTGACCCACTTAATGGCCATTTACTCCTAAACAGTAAATGTACTATATTTTAGCTACATGCATATATACATGATACATGTATTTACACACGTCAGATACATACTATACCACATATGATTGTGTCTAAAGTGCTCTTACATTGATATAAATTCTTTCCAACATCACTGAATCTCTTTAATTCTGTCTTTAATTGTAAGTTTTACTACGTTTCATATGGCCAGCATACACTAACATACACTATCATGCCATTTATACTATGTTGACTTTCTCAGTACTGCTCTATCTTATCAACTTCACCTCGTGAACGTGGAGAGAGGAAGAGTCAAGATCAAAAATCAAAGAGTCTACTTAGGCCCTTGCCTTCATGAAAGTCTTTGACTCTCAGAAGAAGCAAGATCTATTCAGATAATCACAAAGGCTCAAAACCTGCTAGGCTGTTAGTCCAAAGTCCATATGGCTTTTTCCATAACAGGCCAGTTAGCGTTCCAACCACTAGTTCTCACACTTCCTTATTTTTAAATCTTGAAAATTATTTTTGAATAACTTTTCCCCCACGATAGTAGTATTTTGAAGTTCTTTGTTACTGGCTTAAAAGAATTATTTTTAGAGCAAGTAAAAGGGGAAGTAAATTCACACTTTAAATGTTTTAACTTGCATTTCTTAAATTTAAATCACTAGATATTAGATCTAGTCACTTTTGATAGCTTCTTCTTTAAGAAATCTCCCCTGAAATGCAAATACAGAAACTTTCTCCTAAATTAATTCTTTCCTTAAATCAGAAGCAGGCAATTGAATGTGCAAAGTAGGGGTCCAGAACCCCCAATTGTCAATGCATATTTATCAACCATTATCTTATTCAATCTATATATTCTAATTTTTCAACATACCTCCATACATACATACTCTTATATACCTACTATAGCACTACGTATAGTATGTAGTGCTGGTGCTAACAGTAGCAATAACACACACACACACACACACACACACACAGAGGTAGAGGTCAATTACAGCAAATCTCTAATGACAGTGCTTTTCTAAAATGTCATTCCAGAGTTACTGCTTTAATTCAAGTTGGAGGACTTGGAAATTGGGCTCTTCAGACATGCTGGCTTGAATGGCATTCATTTGTAAAGAAATTCGATAGTAACAAATGAATAATTTTCCAGTATGATTTTTCACTAGTTCTGACAGCTCGAGATTAGCACGCAGCATATACTGCAACACAGAAAAAAAATCCAATTCTATTACTCCTCTCCATTTTAGACACAAGAGATAGTCTATACATGTTCCACTTCTGAAGTTCTATTGTTTTCTCTCATATCTTGCCACACTCAGCCAAGATCAGCTGACCCACAGGCCTGTGACCTACAAACTGGTTATTGTTTTAGTGCACTGAATTTTGGAGTTGGTGCTAGCTGTGCAGATTATAGCAAGGAAAACTAATGTATTTGATAGGAATAACTAATATTAATGATAGAATCAGAGTTGAAAATTGTTTCAGAAGGTAGAAACTTTTCCAAATTGAATTTTTAAAGTATATACAAAACCCTGCATTTTGCTGGGTCTTTGAAATAATTTGTTGAAGTAGGATAGGTCAGGAAAGGCACAGCTAGGTATCAGTTCCTGAAGCAAACGTTTCAAAGGTTTTAAGAGAATGAAAACTAAAAAATAAAAAAAATTAAAAAAAGAAAGAAAGCTAATACACCCTTATGCTTCCAAATAGGGAGTCCCGGGTGATTAGGGGAAACCCTGCCATGTCAGATCACATCTAGAATGATGTAGTTTTCACACTTTTAGATAAACACAAAAAAAATTACAAGTTTACTTTGGAGGGAAACAAAATTTTATTAAATGTTAAAATGTTAAATTAATCAAACCAAACTTTATCAAATTTTATCCTCTTTTTGGGCTTAAACAACAGAAATGCATTTCCTTAATATTCTGGAGGTTAGAAGTCTAAGTTCAAGCAGGGCTGGGTTCTTCTGAGAGTGTCTCTCCTTGGCTAGTAAATCTCCATCGTTTTTCAAATTACATCAGATTTTAAAGGAAACAGGAGAAAATAAGGGTAGAAGGTAACATCTTTAGGAAAATCCCAAGGAAGAGCCTTGCATGTGAACAACAGCATGAAGGAAGTCATGAGATGGTGAGTCTCATCAAGGAGCCACTCAAAACAGATGGACAACCATCTCACAGGGTTTCAGAGGTGGTCACGCCAATTGGGTGGGTAGTTCGGTGAGGTTAACAGCTTTCAAAAGTTTCTTAGCAGTAGGTCCTGGTGCTCAAATAAAATTCTGTGAAACCCTCACTGGGCCCTGTCCTCAAGTCAGTCTGCCCGGTTTATAAAGCACTGGCCTACCCAGAAACTGATTTTCCTGCCTTTTCCAACGTTTCCCTATGAGTCTTATTCCCTCCCACACCCCGTAGTCCAGTGCTCAAACACCTCTAATCCCTTCTGTGTTCCTCAAAACCCTCCGCCCTTCACACAGTGTAAGAAAAGGACTAAGTCCCCTGAATCCATACTTTGTCTAATAGGGTGACCACCAGCTACACGTGGCTTCTTAGCACTTGAAATCTAGCTAGTTCACATGAGGAACTAAATTTTTCATTTAATTGTAATTAATGCAAATTTAAATTTAAAAACCAATTACTCCATTACCTTATTAAAAAATTTTAAGCATGTTTAAAACAACTTGAGTGAGTAAATCTATGAAACTCATTTGTAAAATTTGTAAACATCAAATTTTTCTGATGAAAATTTAGCGTCCCAATTGAGCTTGGGATGAGTATGAAAGATATGTTGTCAAATACGTTATTAACAATATTATATGCTGAAATGATCATTGGGTTAAATAAAATATATCACTACAATTAATTTTAATTACTTATCTTTACTTTTTTAAATGTGGCTCCTAGAAAATCTTTAATTACATATGTAGCTTACTTTGTTATTTCCATTGACCAGTCCTGCCCTGAACACGGCAGATAAAATTCACGACACAATATTATGTTCATGTCAACATATTATCCACTTGTCTTATAATTATTTTATTGCACCTCTTAGTTTTTGTAAACTTTAATTAGGACTTCAATTAGTTCAATTGGCACAGACCACATTTCTATCCAGAAACAGCATACATACTTGATACTTAATGTATTATAGGAAATTGAGATCAGATAAGAAGGCATATAAGCCATACTCTCTTGCTTTTATCACCTAGAACTGGAGACAAATGATTAGGGGGAAATAAGATGATGCTCTAAACACATGCATTGATGCTTTTAAGGGGTTACCACCAATTACTGCTAACTCTAAATCTGACTGATATTGTAGGCTTGCCTTCCTTCCTTCCCTCCTTCCTTTCTACACATGATAGTAAACAATTTGTTTACATGCACAGGCTTTTTAAATTTTTTTTAATTTTTTTATTTTTTGTAGTATGTGGGTAGTTCCCTGGCCGGGAATTGAACCCAGGTCACAGCGCTGACAGCACCAGCACTGAAGCCTTAAGCCACTACACCACCAGGGAACTCCCAGGCTTTTTTTATTAAATGTATTTTTTTCGCTCAATATTTTTTTAAAAGGAAATGCTTAAAATCTGAAAAGTCAAATGCTATTAAATAGACTGTGCTCCTTTCAGTTTACATGTGGCTGTATGAATACAATATCTTGTTCTACTTCTCCCAGCAAAAGACATGCAGGTTTCATCACCAAACACTCATGCTACCAATGTCACAGTCCACCAGGCAGTATGGGCTTGCTGAATTCCCAGGAACATGGCAGTGATGGCTCTTGTCACACAGAGCTCGGCCCAGCCTGCTCTAGAAGGCAGACGTGTGTGTAAAGAGGGTGGGGCAAGAAATGGGGACACATGAAGTGCTGGAATGCTGGGTCAAGCACTTCAGCCATTTGATACCGCGTGTTGAGATCATACCAGATTTCACCCAGGTGGCACCAAATAAGTCCTGACAATAAAGCCGCAGTGTCACCTAGGTTTAGTGCATCGAGACAGACAAGTGACAGAGTTATGAGCTGAAGGTGTAATTTATCTCCTTGGAATATATTAATACTATCCTCACATAATTTGCAAGCTAATGTGTTATGTCTAGTCCTCTTCTTAATATAAGACCATAGATGTCGCCATGTCATTTGTGAGGTCTCACTCATCACAAGAGAAGAGATCTCGTGAGTGGGAAGGAAGGGTAAGAAGAGGGAACAAAAGAGTTTTACTGCATGAAAACCAATCGAGACAGAGAACTGAGATATTTACCATTTACTCCTGGTTGTTATCTCTTCACACATACACACATATACAAACATGTTCACATTTATATAGAGACAGTAAGAAGTCACTTACAGTCTGTTGGAACAAGAAGGGTTACAAATAAATACATTATATGGAGGAAAAGTTCAGATATTTATATGTGAAGTGGCATCAAAGAATTCATGGTCTTAGGACTTTTCATTTTCAGAATATTTATAGAACTATTTCAGGAAGAGAACACGAAGTATTTATTTCTGATAAGCAGAAAGGATATTTACATTATTCCTTTGGCTTATTTCCTTTCAAAGTTGCATAATATTTACATACAGACTTTTCCCATCTGTTTATAACCCTCATACTATTGTGTTTTTAATTACTAGGACTTTGGTATGAGAGAAAACTGTTGTGCAAACATAATAGAAATTCAGAGAGAATATTAAGTGAACTGAAAAAAAATCTACAGTAACTTTCACACAGCATCCCTGTTCATTGTTCACACTGTATTCTTACACTTTTAGTGTAAGCCAGGATTATTTCTTTTCCTCCAGGGTTATAACACTGAAGAGTACTCAAGGTTCAAGTTGCAGGCTATTTGCCTGATAAACACGGGTAGATTATCCTTCTTAAGTGAGGCACTAAGGCATTTCTCAAAGAAGCTTTCCTTCTCTACAGCCCTGAGACACAATAAGAATTTTTCAAATTGCCTTTCCTATCGGAATAAAGACTGTTGGGAACAACAATACCAGGAGAAAGTAATTCTGAAGGGGAGGTAATAGTGGAGACTATTTCTACCTTCTCCACTACATAAAAAAACTATTACAGAAACAATGGAAGACCAGGAGGCAAAAAAAATATTCTGTAGTCTTCTCTTCCATTCACTTCTAAGGTCAGTTTTGGTGACCAACATCAGAGTCTCAGTTCTTTATCTCTACGTGAGGAGAGAACTCAGGGGGTTGTCTAGGGGCCCGGATGTGAGCGACATGAAGGCAATTAGAAATCACGATGGTAAAAAAAAGAACGTGGGGAGTTCCCTGATGGTGTAGTGGCTTAGGCTTCGGCGCTGGCGCTGTCAGCGCTGCGGCCTTGGTTCGATTCCCGGTCAGGGAGCTACCCACATACCAAAAAGCAAAAAAAAAAAAAAGTACGTGGGCTGCTGCTACTATGAGGATGCAGTTCATGGTGGAAACAGCCAGTGAGTATTCACCTGGGTCTCAGTTGCTAGAATAGAAGGAAAGAGTGTCTGAACACTTCAGGTGCAGAACAAGGGTTTCCAATTTTTTTTTTTTTTTTTTTTTTTTTTAGTGAATGCAAGCAAGATGTAAATTATTGCTTTATTGTCCACCTGAGAGCCTCCTGGTTCTTTCTTCACCACTTAGGTGTCTCTATCTGTCCCCTACGTACAAGCGCTGAAGATTTATGGAAAGCATTAAGGGATGCCTGGCAGGAGAAGAACCTTAACCAAGTAGAACGTGGAGAATGTAAATATTGACCAAGGGCGAGCAGCAATACAAAGTCAATTCCAGCTTACATACCTGTGGGGTTCTGTTCATTGTGGCACCAAGACAGTAATTTCCCAACGTGAAGGAAAGGAGGTGGGAAACGGCAGCACCCACTCCCCTGTCTTTACCAACTCCCAAATACTAGTTGACAGCTCAGCTTCTTCCAGAACCTCAGGCACCTCTTGGGGGAGGGGAAGAAAAATCAGGGAGCCAAAAGCAAGGCCCCTGATGATCTGTGTGGCTCCAGTCAGTGTTCATTTCCTGACTCTGATAACACATTCCTGAGGGGAGCATTGTTTTGCAATTCGGGCAGCATTAAAAAAAAAAAAAAAAAAAAACCAATCGGATTATCTCACTCAACTCCAAATAGCGTGGGCAGCCAGACTTCTTTCCGACCACGTCCAATCAACTATTTAAAAAATTCTTGCAGCTAAAAGCCCTGAGCAGCACGAAACCGATTCTCAGAGATTTCCGTGTAACCTCACACCTAAAGTGAAGGCGAGGGTAAAACAATACACCTGAAAATACTAGGAGGAAGAGACAGAAACTGTTGAACAGCGAAGCCAAACAGCATATGCTGATGGTTATCAAACACTTGTCCTTCCCACCTGCAAACGGGCGAGGTTTCCGAGTGGTCTGATTTCCTGGGTGAAGAGTCAGGAAAGTTCTGGTGGATGTATTAAGATAAACAATTTCTAAGGTGCTGAACACCTTCAGGACTGGAGATGCAGCTCTTACCCGAACATCCCTGATGGATGTACAATGGGGGAGACAAAAACACAGAGGCTCCACTCACCATTAAAAGGTGAGGAAGAGAGAGAGCAGTGACTGGACTGATTGGGAGGAGGAGGAAGATGGAGTTTGCATAGAGCAGGCAGACCAAAGGGACTGGGGCAGAGAATGTGCATGCGGTGAGTGTGAGGAGTGCAAGGCAGCACAGGGTTAGGTGGGAATTACTTTGAACTCAGAATAAATGTCCAAAGCCATGGGAGGCGCTGCCACATTTCAAAGAGAGCAAGAGCGGCGCCCATCTGTGTACGAAGGGGGCACACGGCTGCCTGATGTCTTTCATGGGCCCCTTCCTCTCTAAAAAAGTATTGGAGGTTGTAGTTTAGGGTTGTGTTGCTGTGAGGATGACTGTAAATCCAGGCTGGCTTCGTTAGTATATAGGCATTATTACCGTCATTTTTTCTTCTGATTTAAAAAGAAATTAAAATTGAAACAGTGCCTTGGACCTCAAAAGAAATTGTGGGCCCAAGGCGCTGTGCCTACAAGCGGACTAGTGAGCCCTGGGGTGCAGGAAAAGGGGAGGTGTCCCTTGACCATTCCAGGCAATACTTTGAGCTTGATTGTACCTTGATCACAGCAGAAACAGAACCTTGGCAGTGAGGGCAGAAAACGGAAGTGGAGAAGATCCTGAGGCTTGTAAATTTGGGGAATGAGATCACATGGGGTGGGGCTGAGTTCGTGGTACCTTTCCATCTCACAGTTAGGGTCAGAATACCTGTACACTGTGCTAGAGAATTGGAGTTCATCCCAAAGGGATGGAAGAAGGAAGGAAATAATCACACTAGTCACCGCTTCCCTGATTTATCTGCAAATATCCTGTCCGCCTTAATGGCTGTGTGCCCACGTCACACCAGGAGTTCTCATAGTATGACAGATCAATCCACCTACACTTCATTGCCTTGAGTGATGGAAAATGGTTTCAATTTTCAAAACCAGCAGATGTTTAATGGAGCTGTGCAGGGCTGCTGTTCTGTCATGGCACACTGGGCTTATGCAACCTGGGGAATGATCTGGAATCTTGCATCGCTAATCCGTTCCTGAACCGTGGGGATGTCTTTCTGACAATGTCCATACTGGAAAAAGCCCTAAAATAGAAAAAGACCTTGCAATACACTATATCCTCCCCTTGAGGAACAGAGGCATTATATTGTGTTGGAAAGATTTAAGTCCTACCAAGAACTCTAACCATGGAGTGCTTACAGAATAAGCAAAACTTCTAAAACAAATTCGTTCAAATAATCCAAGAGAAGGACACAGCTGTGATCACACACACCCGCACACACACAGACAACAGCATATGGATTCAGACATCCCACCTTACTGCAGATGCTCCTATTATATAATTCTAAGTAATAAGAATTTTAAGTAATCAGAATGGAGGTACCTTTTTAGATTTGCTAAAAGGTGTTTTATAGGCATGGCTTTTTTTTTCTAAAAGAGGGAATGACATGAGGTTATGCCTAACATTAAAGTCTCCTGGCCTAATGAAGGTAAACTCTCAAATATTCACACACATTTGCTTTCTTTCATAAGCATGGCCAATCTTCAGTAAAGAGTTGCTTTAACCGGGCACGAGTCTTCTCCCGTTATTATTCAGCTATGCAATGGTTCTCCCCTGGGGAAATCTTGTTAACTCAGATGGATCATAAACCACCTTGCTTTATGAACCCCATGATGTGTTTCTAGGTGGAGATTCAGGTTCTTGGGAAAGTTAATTGTTACAACTTGGGCAGTGCTTTTGGTAGGCAGAGGCGAAGAAGGTTACTAAATATCCTACAATGCACAGGACAGCCTCCCCCAGGCTTCCCCCAATTAAGCACTATCTGGCCCAAAATGTCAATAGTGCCTAGGTTGAAAACCCTGACCTAAGCTTTTCCTTAGGGAGAAAGAGTCATGTCTTCCTCATCTCTATGTTCTTAGGATCATACTCAGAGCAAAAGTGACACTCAAATAAATACTATTAGAACTGAATAGATTTTCTCCCAGAACATATTGTAATAGTTCATTCAACTGAAATAACATAAAAATTATAACTATATAAATTCTATAAAATAGATAGCTCACCTTCCACAGATGCAACTATACAGAGGGTTTCAAAAAAATGTGCACGCATTTAAAAAAAAAGGAATTGTATTAAAATTCTAATACTTATATATACCGATAACAAAAGATGAATACAAGTCACATTTGACTTCTGCAATTACAAGAGGTCCTCAAAGTGGTTACCATCAGCATCTAGACACTTCTGATTAAGGTGAACTACTGCTTGAGCAATGTTAACCGAAGTGTCCACTTGTATCGCTGTGCATGCCGTTTCAATTTCTTCCTGAAGTAGCTGGTTTTCTACGGCACACCACATCCTTTAAGTTCCCTCATACATAGAAGTCAAAGGCTGTTAAGTCAGTAGAACGTGGAAGAAACTCAAATAACATTTTCGAATTTCAAATACCTCAAAATGGTCTTGTACTCCTCAAATGACAACTGTGCTTCCTGCATTTTTTTGTTTTTTTTTTTTTTTTACTGTCCTGCCTGTTGCATGGTGATGCCAGCATCCATCTATAATGCTATCTTTTGAGTTAAAGTCATATTACACATTGCTACTGTAATTCAACTTCGAAAAGTAATAATAGATAATTTCTCTTAAAATGTGTATACATTTTTTGGCACCCTAGTACATACGAGGGCTGTCCGGAACATATCCAGTCATGTAATATAAAAAATGGAGGCATTTATGGCTGGATTTTCTTCAGACAGGCCTCATATATGAGGCATACATGTGATGCATATGAGTATATATGATGTTATACTAATATAAGATATGGGTATCTTATGTATATATGAGGTATGCATAAGACCATGATGTATACGACCATGGAATCCAGCCAGATCTTCTCTCCCTGAATAAAACCTTTTTCATTCTAGCCAATCATTTCATAATGAACAACTTAGACAAAGGGAGAAAGGGCTAAACCACCACAATCACTTTGAATAATTTATTAACTCTACCGAAATAACAAGTGTATGTTAGCAAGTTACATAAATCAAAAGACCTACAAAAAGACATGACTAAGAAAACTGTTTCCAAAAACTTCTTCACGTGCTGTATCTGCAACTTTGAACCTGGTCTAATCCATTACTTCTCTGTAGTCTACAGGGGAGTTACAGATGGTTCGGGTCCCTGTAGAAGGTAACGGTTGAGGGGACCCATGACTGAAGGTACCAATATGAACCCTGGAGTTAAAGAGAAAGGGTCAAGTTCTGTGTCTAGCATTTACTGGCTGTTAAGGAGAACCTCTTATCTTTAACTCTTGATTTTTTTTTTATCTCTAAAATGGATATAATAACACCCTACCCTCATTCGTTATTATGAGGATTAAAATTCAATGAATATACATAAAATGGACAGAAAGCAATTTGTTTTAGAAAGAGCGAACCATCGTGACTCAGCTTCTATCGAGTGGGAAGAAAGAAAGAAAAGGAATTTCATACGGGAAACTTCCTGAGTCATCCAGACACACAGAACTAATGAACCTAGTACCTGAAATCCCCTGGGTGCTAACCTCACAGAGATGTCTGCTGCTTAAGCAGGATTCCTGGGAGAGGATTTTCTGCTCTAAAGAAAATGCTGACTATATAACTAGCTATGACACACTGGTTTATAGAATGCCTTATGCCACTTGAAATAGACAATCTTTCCTTATTTATCCACAAGATAGCTGCCTGCCAAGTTGTTTCCAAGAGTGCCAAACTGGTAACGACACTGCAGCCCATGTGTCCTCACTCCCAGCCACCACCTGCCAGCTCACTGCGGCAGATGTGACTCACCAAGTCTACCAAGTATTTTTAAGCCATCTGAAATGTTTTTATTTGTGCAGGTTTAGTGGGAACTTTAGCTCTTTTCAAAACATCTCCTGTAAGGTTCACGATACTCTGACAGTTTGCTATCAGTGAATCGCAACTGGGTTAAGGATTTATAGCAAATTTCAAGATGTTAAGAATGTTTTGGTGTGTCTGTGTAGCTATAGTGAAAAAAAATCATTTTTTATAATGAGCTTCTCTTATTTAAGAAATTTCTGTTGCAAGCTCATACCAATAAATTATTAAATATATCACTAAGTAACGTATATATTTAAAATGGCCCAGTGGAGCTTAAGACATGGTTTTCAAAGTATTCATATACACCTCATTAATCCCTAAATCAGTGTTCTCAAAAACAGTTCCCTAAAGATGTTAACTGTTATTTCTTAGCATGGGAGCAACTGTATTGTCAAATGCACACGGTAAATGGATCTTTCAAGGTGGATATTGATGTAAGCTTTGACAAAATCCTATAAATAACGAAGCCAGTTCAAATGTTTTTTGTTTTTTATTTTATACCAGGGTCTCCCAAATGCATTTTGGCCATGGCCTTCCATTGTGGCACATTTATTATTATGTGGAAAAGAATTTGAAAAAAGTTGTAAGAGATTTGAAATAGATGATCAAGCAACATTTAACCTGGTCATTTTAAGTAAAACAAGATAAACAAAACCAAAAAGAAGTCTTAAAGGGAACAAGAGCAGTGAGTGTCACCAGGTCCCCACAGAGATGATTATAATAAAGCATCAGATCTGGCTCTAGGCAAAATAATTAACATGATGTGTAGAATACAGAGCAAGAAAAGAGATGGTAAGAATGAAGATGCCCAAAATACTTCAAAAGCAAATCATAAGCATGTACAAACATGCAACAAAAAGTGCAAATCAAGAGCTTTATTGGGTGCCAATACAAAGCGAAACTCCCTATCTTTTGCCTTTTAAAATTACACAGGTAAATTCAATCAAGGTGGTTTGTTAAAAGAAAACTTAGTATTTTCTTTTAGGAAAATAAATGAGAGAAGGCTGATGACAGGTGCACGTACCTAAATCATGTCCTGGATTCAAAAATCACATTTGTAAAGTTCGACGAAGTGATACTAAGTAAAAACAATGGGTAAGAATAAAAAAGAAAAGGCAGAAGACGTGGATGTCATATAACACAGCACTGAAGCACAGACCTGAGGGGAGAAAAACAGTGCTTTTGTCAGCACAACACGGAGAGTAAGTTACTACTTCTGATTTTCACATGAGTGAGAGAAGGCAGCACAACTCCTAAACTACATTTTCTTTTCTTTAAAGGGAAGGCCCTTGGAGCACCTTTACAGACTTTTACACATGTTTTGTGATATTGGGGAGCTCATCTACAATGATAAATAAAAAGGGAATTCAAGGATAATTAACATAATACCCAGAACCTCACTATTTCTTACGATTATAATAGTATAAATACTATTCTCCTCAAATAATATATTAAAATGTTATGTTAATTTTCTCTATAAAGAAGCTATAGTGTTCAATATCACACAAAAGCCAGAGTGGTTACACTTCCCATTAAAAGTGAACAGACTGTAATTCATATGGACGCTCCGTGCACCAACCAAACTAGACAGAGCATACCATGCTGGAGTGTTTAAGACAGCAGAATTTGTACTATTGTTTTCAAAAATAAATGCTATAATTAGGCCTCACAGTTATTCATAGATTAGATTTAGCCAAAAGTTTCAAACTTCTGTGAAAGAAAGCTTTCTTGTTTTCAGTTTCTGTCTGAAGATCAAGTTTCTTAGTGTTTTTCTGGAGGTGGCTTCGCACTAACTTTTCAAAGAATGAGAAAACTTTATAGAAAAAAAACCAAAAACACTTTCTTCATAAGGAGACATGTTTTATTATGACAATGGGGGCTTATAGCTGAGAAGCACACCAACTAACAATTCTTTCTGAATTTCAGATACAGGCTCTGAAAGTCAAGTACCACTCCCTATTTTATATAACTCCAAAAATCCTCAAGAAATCCTTCTTAAGATACTCAGAATATTCCATGAGACATCTTGTAACATTAAAATACTTAGAAGTGACTCAACTGTTTGGCTACAATTATGTGACAGGCAAGTTCCTGTTTCTAAATGCGTCAGGTCTGGACAGCACAAATATGTGAGCTTCAACACCCAAAGACTTGACTTCAACTTCACAATTTGTATTTTTAGCAGTAAGTCTTCCCTTCCTTCCTCCCTCACCACCATACAAAAGAACAAAGCATGAAAAAAATTCTACTTACACAGCCAAAACTGTCTTTTAGATGGGGATTCACTACTAAGAATAAATTCTGTTATTTTTTTTTAGTATACCTATTACTGGGTAATATAAATTTATATTATCAATAAAGTAGTGAAAAGATCCATAAAATAAAACACGTCATTATTTATCCAAGGAGCAGCTCCAAGGTTTCTAGCACAATGTAACCATTTTATAGTTCACAGTGGTTCTATGAACGGTTTTTTCCCTTAAAAACTGAGTGACAGCCAGCCAGTCACTCAAAATTTTTGCTGGCTCCTTTTACCAAGCCAAAACAAAGATTATGAAACTCTTACAGAGACATCAACTCTGCAATGGAGGTATGCTTATATAGAAAGGGAAATAAGAAAATGTCTGCTGTACTAAGTAAAATTTAAGCAAGGAGGACAATATTTTATAGCAAAAATGAGTTACTCAGTAATAACTGAGAAGTATACCCAATCATAACAAGTTCTTCTGAATTATAAAGCCTAATTTATTCATAACTGCCTTGGACTAATGCCTAATTCAGGTCATCAGAGAGCTTCGACTAACTGTTCTCATCAGTGAGAAATATTAGTATATAATATAAATGCTATATATTTGTGAAACATGATGCGATAAAAAAAATGGCATAGTCTGGAATCTCAAACCTTCAGAACAAAAAACCATGAAACTTAAATTTGCCACCAATTTATACAAAAAGGTGTCTACTTCACATGGCATAGTGATATAGTTATATTTTTCCACCCTGATCTTGTTTTCTAAAATAAGAAAAAACCCTATAAAAACTCATCATATTGAACAGCTAATATAAATAAGTTGTTCATCTACTCTCTGCCACTACATAAAGGATTAATTTTATAAACAGGAACAATTACAAACAAACAAACTCAATAAAATTGCTTTGCTATGGTTTGCCTCATACCTAGTATTTGAGGCTCACCTGAAATGACTCAGTTTAAGAGGAAATATTAAGTTGATATTAGATATGACATACTCCTGAATTCTGATTTTCTCAGCCTTACAAATTAAATCTACTCCTTGGGCCCATTAGATAATTCAGCAAACTAAAATCTACAAAATGAAAAAGGCTCCAGTACACTGAATTAGAATTTTAAAGTCCAAAATATAAAACACCCCTCTTTAAGAAATTAATTTTAGTTCTCCCCATATTAAAACAACAAACTTTCCTACTCCTGAAGTTTGTAAACATAACTTTACATTTGCATTATGTAGTATATGATATCTGCCTTATTATCTAAATATGTATTTGTTTTAATATCCATAGTATGTATTTATCTCTGTAAGTCCTAAATCCACTGACGGAGTGCTCACCCAAAGAACACACAAATATTTGGTTACCTCAAGTTAGTTTTTTAAAAAAAGGTCAGTTGTGTTACAGAATATAATATTTTGAGATTTAAAGGAAAATAATTTGTGCTGCTTCACCACAGATCCCTCTTCCTCCTTCAATGCCTAAGATAAATCCTAAGAGCAAAGACTCTCAAAAGTCCAAATAAATTAAGAATTGGTATTATTTGATAAAAGAGAGTGAATAAATGGTAAGTGATCCTCCAAATTTGTGGACTCACTATACGAGTATATACTTCCATTTCTGAAAGTGAATGTCAAAAAGAAGATAAACAAGTGGATGGTTCCCCCAAAATTGGAAGGAACCTATTAATACTACACATGCAATCTGTATTAATACACTTGCCACAACATCTTGATTTTAGGACTAGCCTCCTGTTAGAGTGATGCTAAGTCCAGATGAAATCTGACTGTCTTTTAATTATTTACTACAATTACTAAGAAGTTTAATCACTAGACTATGTCATTTTGTAGATGTCTGAAATCAGTCATTAATCAAGTTAAGTTCTAGATCAGAGCCAGGTGTACAATCTCGTTCCACATCTTTTTGGCTGTGAACTGATTAAGAGAATAAGGATAATGCTCCTCCTTTCAATAGCAAACTAATAAGACCCAATGTATGAAAATTTTCCTCCATCACAATAAAGACCTGTTATGGCTGACTAGATAATATATCCCTCTTCCTGGCTTTGATCTAGAACTAAACTTGGTTCATGACTCTGATTTCAGACATCTACAAAATGACATTCAACCTTTCATGGAGATTTCATGGGTGTTGAAATTCCTTTGCCGGAATTTTCAAAGATGTTGAAGAAATACAGTATTTAGGGGGAAAGGAATGTTTGCACAGCTATGACTATTTACATATCTGCTTCAGTTCCTAGCCCATTATTTTACACCCTCTAAAAAGTACCATGCTAACATACACTCTTAAACAAAATGACTGAGAATAAGAAATATGAAACCATCACTTTTATTAATATCTGCAAATAAGGCAACTTGGCAGCAAATCCACTACAAGTCAGCTTAAAAGAGCACATAATGAATTTAAACATAAGCAACAGGGCAAATCAGATCAAGGCCATCTTCTGAAGCAGAATTAGAAAACTGCATATATTCATCCATTCTTGAAATTCTTACAATGGGACTTTTCAGCCCTTGCTAGTTAACACCAAGTTTGAAAGCTTTTCTTTTAAAAACAATTTGCTTTAAAATAATTTGCTTTTCACAGCAATTTTCTAGGTGTGATTCTAGGAGAAACGACAGAGCCCGTCATTTGTTCACTTCAGTTCCCTACCACTCACTCCAGCACAGTGATAACAATAATTTTCCATGACCACTTTGTAAAAATCTCTTGTAAGTGAAAATTCAGAAAGAGACTACATGTTTTTAACATAAGATTTATAAAAAACGATCCCCCAAAATACTACCGAGCATTTCTTTAGAATTTATAACCTTAATGTTTCCAAATATCTAAGGTATCCACAAGATTAAAAGCAGGATTTTCACCATTCCAACTTCAAGATTCTAACTCCAAATCATCCACCATCTGTAACATTTCATCACAGCTCTGTTGCATGTCACACTGCAGCATACCATCTCCTAACATTTGTTAAAGAACCCAGCACTCACACGCTTGCTAGTGAACAGGCAGCAAGAGATATTATCCCTTCTTACAATTATGCTGTGTGCATAATTAGATAGCAAGCCAACAATAAAGCCAGGATTAGGATAACCTTCTTAAATTCTTAGTTCGTCAAGAAAGTAAAGCGGGCGGATGATGACCTCCGCAGCAGCACGAGACTTTCTCGCTAGGAATGCAAGATCTTCCCAATCTATCAGAAAAGGAACAGGGACTAACAGCAGCTAACACAGAGGAGTGATTTCTGTAACTTCAACATGCAAATACATATAAAAACATAATTAATTTTATACCTTTTCCTAACTAGTAATTACAGAACCATGAAAAAAATGCAAAATCCAGAGTTTTCTGCTCAACTCAATGCAAACTTAATCAGATTATTTCACACACACCTTTTATTTTCAACTAACCCAAATTTTCATTTTCACTTTTCTTAGTCACATCAGGAAACATGCAAACTACTTAGAGATGTCAACACACTCGGCTATCATCTCGAATTCACTGTGAAGTAAGGAAATATCCTCACTGGGCCAATGGTGAGGCCACCATTGGAGGTAAAGGCAAGCCTCACCCAGAAGACACTGAAGTACAAGAGCCTCCCCGCTGCCTTTCCGTCTTTCTCACCCCAGGAGACTCCAGTATGTTTTCCATACTACTCAGGAGAAAGCAACAGAGGAAACAGAGGTAGGAAAACCCGGAACTGTCTTTTAGAAATAGTTTTGTCACATATACATCTGTGATCCTCTCACAGTGTACCCCATTGCCTCTTTGAATGAAAACACACACACACACACACACACACACAACTACACACACACGCCACAGCCCTCCCCCACACACACTACACACACACACCACAGCCCTCCCCCACACACACTACACACGCCACAGCCCTCCCACACACACACTACACACGCCACAGCCCTCCCACACACACACTACACACGCCACAGCCCTCCCACACACATACACACACACACACACAAAACACAGTTGTCTTCCCCCACACACCACAGACCCCCCCACACACATAGTACACAATCATCAGGTAATCACGATAAATCTTTTTTTTTTTTTTTTGCTTTTTGGTATGTGGGTAGCTCCCTGGCCGGGAATCGAACCCAGGCCGCAGCGCTGACAGTGCCAGCGCCGAAGCCTTAAGCCACTACACCATCAGGGAACTCCACAATAAATCTTTAAGAAATACAAACTCTTAAAAAAAAAAAAAGTTTGATGATTCTACTCCATCCTGAAGCCATCAGGCTCTAGAGAATGTCACTTTTCAGTGTGCACAGGCTTTCTAAGGCTCCCCGTAAGGTCACTGCAATAATTTGTCCCCTACTAAAAAATGGAAATTTGAATTATAAGACAGAAGTCTTACTCCTTTCATTCACCTTTGGCATCTATACCAATTTAATCCATAAATAATTTTATAATATGGATTTTTAAAAAGCAGTTTATTTGCCTCACTCCACTGAACCTATTTTTTCAGAAATGCTATTTGTACTGATTACTTCCTTGTCTCTAAATTTTGAGCAACAAGTAAGGTAGACATTGGACCCAGAACACAGGCTGGTCATTTGCTGAAAAAAAATCAAGCTGATGTCTAACTAGGTTCAAGCCTTGGTCCTGACTCCAAGGCGAATCTGTCTTTCGCTGCTGGATCTGTAAAGATTAGAATGACCATCCCACTGAGAAGCCACAACCTAGCCCCTCTAGACCACTGGCTTTCAAACTGTGTGCTCAGGAACCCTGAGGATCCTTAGAGATGCCTCAGTATTGGAAGGGAGGCCAATTACAAAACAGGTTATTAAGGATGCAAGGAAAGCAAATGGGGATTTGCATCTATTCACTGACTGAGGTGCTAGTCACTCTATAGTTTAAGAAATGAGCTATGCAGCCCCTTTTTTTGACCCAAGTGGAAACCTGTGCTTTTGACTAAACGTGTTACAATTAGAAGTGGAAATCACACTCAGGTGTTTTCAAGTTGCTTGTTTTCACTGTCACAAAACAGTACGTGGGATGGGCTGGGGAGGCAGTCTGGCTCATCATAACCAGGAAACATTGCGGAGCCTAAGAGCAGACACCAAGACACCAAAGCCAGACAAATTTTAGGAGCTGAAAACTCTCATTTGGAACCTCTAGATAGAATTAAAATAAATAAATACACACACACACACACACACACACACGTGTGTGTGTGTATAGAACCATATATACAGGGTCCAGCAAAATAACACCCAGACTTGAGTTAGGATTGTATTACAAAATCGTAACCATGCATGCTTATGGTTACACAAATACCACCTCTTTTTATGAGCTAGTAATCTATACCAAATCTTTCATTATAAAATCATAAGCAAGTATGGTTGTGATTTTGTAATAAAATCCTAACTCAAATCTGGGCGTTACTTCTGCCGGACCCTGTATATGAACTATATATAGTTCTAAAATTCAAATATTATAAGTCATAGTTTAAAAAATTACTTAGCAACAACATGAAAATAATCTGGCCACCTATCCCAGGAATAAATAAAAAGATTGGAGGATCCTATTTCTGTTCCTTCTTTTAGTGGATATGAGTCATGGTTGTCCTAGGATTTTACTGATGAAATAAAATAGATAGTTGTTTTATAAACAAAGAGCTTCCCCTGGGGAACTCATCTGCCTCTTTAGTGAGAATTGACTGACAGGTACTGTTTGTGGCTCTAATGAATTTGTTTTTTGCGGGGCAGGGTGGTTCCCTGGCTGGGCATCGAACCCAGGTTGCAGTGGTGAGAGCGCAGAAGCCTAGCCACCACACCACCAGGGAACCCCCTCTAATGAATATTTTAGAAGAGCTTTAATGTATTTTACAAAGATGATCTAAATCAGTGGTTCTCAACCTTGCTAATGCCACCCACGACCCTTTCATACAGTTCCTCACGTTGTGGTGACCCCCATACAATTATTTTCGTTGCTACTTCATAACTCTAATGTTGCTACTGTTATGAGTCGTAATGGAAATATCTGATATGTGTTTTCCCATGGTCTTAGGTGACCCCTGTGAAAGGGTCATTCGACCCCCAAAGGGGTCGCGACCCACAGGTTGAAACCGCTGAATTAATACCAATATATGTACTAATATCCATTGGCCTCTTTCTGGTCTGTACTGTTCTAAGTATGAAATTTTTATCAAAGCTTTTTAGAAACCTATGCGCAGCAGTAAAGTGGTATATGATCCTTTGCACTTGCTTTTAAAATACTATAAAAAACAAAAATTGTGTGTGTGTATGCACGTTCGCATGCATGTGTGTCCCAAAACAAGAACAAAATGTGGTCAACTGTTGAAGCTGGATGAAATACATGTTTGAAATTTTCCATAATAAAGGTTTTAAAAAATCTCTTTGGAAACTTGTCAGCTATTGTAAACTATACATAAATATTATATATGTTACAGAATCAAAATATAGGATTAAGCCAAAGGATTAAGAAAATTCATGAAACAACATTCCCTCAATTTCACAAGTAATTTGTCAGTGGATAGTTTCAATGGATACAATACAGTATCTGTCATTAAATATTTATCAATTGCAAATACCAAAATAGAAGCGACTCAAAAAGCAAATTCACTATCTGGTTAAAGGAAAAGAAAGGGAAGGTTTTTATTTCTTGGTAGGCAATAAGGTGTTTGCAATTTTATGTAGACTAGAGGAAACAACTGTGATCCTTATACTTTTGTAGATAGTGTATTACAGTCATGATTTTAGATGGCACCTGTACCTTTTAAAATGGTAGAAAAAGCTGATAAATATTGAACTGCAGGGGCTTTAGGAACCACCAAGATACATGGTAAGAGTGAGAAATAAGTAAAGAGATGCACAAAACCAGGTAACCAAAAAGAAAAAGTCAGAAGAGCCAAAGGTCTATCTTCACTGACCTTAAGGAAGGATGCATTTTATCATGTAGGTATATCTTCATTTCAAAGGTAACTCATTATTAAATACTGCTGTAAAAAGATTCTCCTTTAGCTTGTGAAGGATACAAAAGGTTGTTTCTTCCAGAAGCTCAAAACTTGGCCAACGTTTTCGTGATTCTCAAACTTTCGTCTCCATCAGAATTAACTAGAGGGATTGTTACATGGATTGATTGCTGGTCCCACTCCCAAACCACACTTTGAGAACTATTAAGCTTATTTCATGACCAACTCCTGAAAATTTTCAGATTTTAAAAGCAGTCACAATGTGTATTGTTAAAAAGCTCAATACACATTCTATGAGAAGCATTTTATTAAACTGAATTTACAGACAGACCAAGAGTGTTTTAGGAAGAAAATTACCACTCTGGTTAGAGAACTGCATTTCAGAGGCTAACAAACTGAATAGGTACCAAATAATTTGGAAACCTCTTTAGGATTTTGATAGTTAAACTTTTATAATGTTGTAACTTACAAAAAGACACTACTATCTGAGAACAGAGTTTCACCTTACACAAACACAAACTTAAAACAATGCTTCCTTCATGGAACTCACTAAAAAGCTGATAAAGTCTGTGGCAAGTCTTCTAATTGGTCCGATTGAATCTGGGAGAGAGCTGGTGTCAATCATCTTCAGTTACATCAGCAGCTGTGAAATGCTCCCTGCGGTGACCATAAAGGACCCACATCAGAGCTTCCATCCTTAGCTGGATGAGTCAACAGAGTTAGAACTCACCCAGCTACCACCAGGCACAGCAAAACTGTGCAATTTACGCATAGATCATCACAGGCGCAGGGACCAAGTTCAGAGGCAACAATGGACAATCACAGCCTGAGTATAGTAAATCAATTTTCTTCTGTAAATTTCTTTACACGAAGCCCAGAGCCAGGATCAGAACTGCCGGTCAACACTCCATCTAAGTTTTAACAGTGATTTAATCCCCACTAACTGCTTCCTCCAAATGAGGCCTCTAAAAAACAGCTGGAGTCAAGATGACAATTCAGATTTCAACAAATTCAGTCTATTACATCTGTACCAGAATTAGAATAGTTTTAAGTTAATCAGTTATAGGAAACCTGTTAGGCAGATGATAGCTACCCTAGCTACTAAGTGGAGGGTAGCATAACATGCTTATGTCTGGTTTTAAAAAAATAGCAGTAAATTACATTACCTTTTGACTGGGGTTTTGATGCTGGTGTCAATTCATAGACTTTTATTTAGTTAATACTAAAATAAATTATTTATTGAAAGAATGGCAACAAATTTTAACATCATGGGGTGAGGTAGGGCTAAAGATTCTCAACTTTCTTTCTAGCCTTTACCCTAAAAGTCTAAGAAAAAAAACAATAGATTTACGTAGCCATTCTAGAGGAGAAAAGACAGGGGATTGGGAATCAGACTGCACAGGCTTCAATTCTGTGATCCCGGACAAAACGATATGATGTGGACTCCTCATTTGTAAATCAGGGGATAAAACAGTAGGACCTATGTCATAGGAACATTGCAGGAATTAAGTGAGCACGTAAACTGTTTAAGGAGCCAAAGCAGGGATACTAATGATGACACATCTAAGTCTGAAGTTGCAAGTACCAATAGAGTCTAATTAAAGCTTTAAGAAATTTATCATTTGTCCATTATATGAGCCTTGGACATTTGTATAATAGAAGCCACATATTAACTTCACGTTTTATGACTAGTCTGACAGTGTATTTTACAATTTCCTGATTTTGCATGCCTTCTGGGCACAACCACATTACAAGAAAGCAAGCAACAAAACCAAGGAAAGCAAATAGACTGCTTTTAATCTTCTGGAAGACAGGGTTGTGAATGATTCAGTTCTTTTATTTAGGGGGCAAGGCAGAGGGTTAAGAAGGTTACATGCTGTCACTTGTAAACATGGGTGTGTACATTAGCAGAGCCACTGAAAATGTCCAACAAACATGAGTCAATCAATCACCACAGCTGGCTTACTGTAGCAGGAGTTGTTTTTACTGAGCATATACTGTCCTACGGGCTGTATTATTTCTCTTAATCCTCACAACGACTCTACAATTTAGGTATCTTTCTACTAAGTCCCACTTTACAGATAAACTGCGAAGAGTAAGGTAAGTTTCCAAAAAGAAACAGCACACACAGTCACAACATCAACAGTTTCACAAAGCAAGGAATCAGGAATTCAGAAAGGCCATTAATGAGCTGCTCTGCTGGACCTGTAAAAGGCCTCTCACCTGGAGAAGGCTGACACCTCCTAGACAACCAACTGTGTATGCAGTTACATAACCTCTACCTGCCTACCAGGAGCACATGTGTGATACTGGGTCACACTTGTGTAACCTATGGACAAGGCTGTAGGATGGAAGGGTAAGAAACAGGATCAGATGTTAGGTCCGGATGATGGGACACCCCAAAGTTTTTGGGACCATTAACATGATTATACTGATCTTTCATCATAAGATACTTGGGGGTATTAAGTGGCTTGAAAAATACCCACTGGGGCTTCCTTAAAGCTGGCAAGATCCCTGCTGAACGAGAAAAGTATCTTGGTGACCCAGCTGAGCATGCTGAGGACCCAGGGAAATTTTAAAAGCTGCACCACCAGGCACTCCTAGCCTGATGCATGCGACGGGCTTTGCTAAGAATGCCACTGCTCATCGGAAGCGCCTCACGCGGGCACATTCGCAGCAAGCGGCATGCTCACATTCCTGCAGAACCATTTCAGTCCTCAGATTCAATCCTCTCAGTTCCCCTAGTCAAAATTCAGATGCTGTCACTCAGCATCACTTAAGAAAAATAAAAACGTGTCCTACTTGCCTATCAGCAATAGGAAAACTTATGGTAAAATAGTCAATACTAGATTTTTATAAAAAAGACGCCAATTTTCTCTTTTAAATCACTTAAGTGTAAGAAATTTAAAAACGTTTATTCAAGGTCAAAGACAGCTTGAGAAAAGTTCAACATCACTTTACTTCCTACAACCTCCAACTTTTATAAGCAATGTGGAATAGGAATAATAGTTTTGATCCATAAAATGAGTCAGAAAATCAATTTTTAAATAGGAAAGAATGTTTAAATGTTCAATATTTAAACAAAAAAATATGTAATAAAGATGCCTTTAAAAATAATGTTTTGAAAAATCAGATGTTATTGGTTATTGTGCTTTCAGCTTTAGGAGGTACAGAGAGGCACTCTGGCTAGGCCACTTCTACATAAAACGTCAGGAGTCTGGGTTCCAACTTAGCCTTATCGTTACTGTAATTTGGGGCAAATTATGCAGTGTCGTTGAACCTAATTTTGTTCATATTTTATTTTGAGGTAGTATCAAAGTAGTAAATGAGCCTCTCTACTAAACACACCTTTGTAAACTGGAAAGAACGTTCTCCAAGTTTTATATTTGGTTTACAATATAATGTACAGATGATACCATCTCAATTTAATGTTTTAATTCAGAATGATACTGCACAGATATTTTCTACCTTAAGCCGTGTGCATTTCATTATACTCTCTCATACCCAAATAGTCATTAAGACATTTGTTATTAACTTAGGAGTGTCTACATTCAACCTTACAGAGTCAATTATAATTTCCATTTGTTAAGGAAATATAAAACAAAATAAAGACAAATATTTTGTCATGGTCAATTCTTTACAATAACTTTCTGGGTTAGAATGCAGAAAATATAAAAAATCTCAGTATAAAATTCAGTGGGGGAGGGACTACTCGAATTACATTGTTTTTCTCAGCCTTAGCATGTGAATTCCTAGCTGGCATTAGTGTCAATTTCAGAAGCAATATTATAAGCACTAACACTAGAAATTTTGCATTGAAGGAGTGACTTCTTGATGTCCAATGTAGGGCAAATGAGCTTGAAGTCATGATAATCCTCGTTTCCAATACTTTCAAAAGCAAGTTTTGATATGAGAATCAGTTACCCATAAAAATGGATGAAATTCACTGAAATGACCTGCCTTTCTGATACAATAAAGCTTGCTATTTTCAACTTTATAAAAGTAACATACCTTAGAAGAACAACTGAGAGGAGTCTAGACATCACAACAAAATGCATGACTTCTTAGAGGTATTTGAAATGGCACGGCAATGGCTTGTGTGAAGAAAAGTCTCTGGGGACAACTGTTTAGAAGATGGTTGATCACCTACCAGGAATGACAGAACCAGGGAGCTTATATACATTCAAGAAGAGGTGGGACACGGTGGTGGGACAACTCAAGTGTCTGTTTACAGTTAAAAAAATCGAAACACAGAAAGAGATAATGTAAAAAGTATGTACTACCTTCTTCTCCAACCACCATCCCACTATCCACTAGCAAATTTTGTTATTTACCTGAATCTTTCAGATATGTTCTATGCACATAAATTTTTACATATAAAAATTGCCTGGAGTTCCCTGGTGGTGTAGTGGCTAGGCTTTGGCGCTGTCAATGCTATGGCCTGGGTTCGATTCCCAGCCAGGGAACTACCCACATTTAAAAAAAAAAAAAATTCCTTAATGTAACTTATTATGTTTGATTTCTGCAATTCCTATTTTCACTTAACATTATTTTTAATTTATGATGGTATAATACTCCAGTTTGGTAGAGTAAAAAACCTGCTTAATTGATAAAAATAATGCTCTAGTAAGGGCCACATCTGTGGGTACATACACAATATACTATGGTACTAATGCCTAGACTTGCTAAATTGCAAGGTATGCACAAAAGTTTTGAATGACAGCTCCTGAAAAGTTCTGTATCATTGACAGTGGAAGAAAATGTGCTTCTTCACATTCTTGCCAGCTTTGGCAAGACTGTTTAGTCTCTGCCAATCTCATGGTTAAAAATGAGTTCTGTTTTAATCTTTATTTCCCTGATGCCTAGTGAGATTGAACAAATCTTTGTAAGTTTACTGGTTATGTCTACTGTTTTCTGAATACTCTGTTAAATTATTTGCTCTTTTTTTTGGTCTATTTTTCTTTTAGAGGCTTATAATAAAATACATATGCATAAAATTATAAGACTGAATTTATTTCAAAATAGCCCAGTGTGGGAAGAGAGAATGGGAGGGTATTTGTAGATAAAACAAGATAATCATAGATAAGTGAAGTTGGTAATAAATTTATCATCTCTGAGACTGGGTGACAGGTACCTGGGGATTCATCCTACTATTGTGTTTTATGTTTACTTTAATTTTTTTATGATAAAATATTTTTGAAGTACTTCCAATTGATTTTGTAAGAATACTTTGAGGAATAAAGAAATCTGCCCTCTGTAACAGACTCTATAAATAATCATCCAACTTCCTTCTCTCTCTGGACTGATAGCCTAACACTATTTGGTGATATTCCACCTTTTCCCCCTCTTATATGGAAAACCACCCTTATCCTGCACCAGTTTTCAGTATGTATACACATTTATTCCAAGACTTCGGTTTTGGTCCCATCAACTTGACTTTGCATGGGCTCCGTGGTTTCAACTTGCACACCTTTGCATTTTTCTTTAGATTCCCCCCCGCCCCACTAGTCTTACCTCATGCTTTTCGCAGATGACTTTAAATAGCTGCGTTAATTTTCCTCGGTGTCTATTATACTTACAAACCCTGCTCCCTGCAGTGCTGCCTCCCTAACATCCTGTAGCTTGGTTGTCTCGTTTACATCAGTATGTTTCTGTGTTTCTACCTGGGGCCTCATCTGCTGCATTCAGACTCCGAATTCACTTGACACACTACTAGCACAGAAATGTTAAATAATTCTTTTCTCAGTGTAAAAAAGTACTTATTTAGCTATTGTGAAAGGTCAAACTGCCAAAAGACGGTTACAATATTTGAACACTACCCTTTGTAAAAGCATTATTTTTATAAATAAGTGCAGGGCTACAAATGCAATAAAGGACTGTGTCATGATCTGTCTGAGGCAAAGGATTTTAGAGATAATATACCAATTTTAGTCATAAGCATTTCAGTTTTACTTTATCGGTCTACAGCTTCATTGGAAGATGTGACTTCTTAAAGAAGATAAATATTTTTTATATGGCTTGATGAATTTATTAGGAATAACCAGCAGAGAGCATCTGTTTTCACAGAGCAACTGTTCAATTAATCCGTGTGAAGTCGGCCTCAAAGCACTTGGATTCCACCACAGGATGTGGGCGTAAGAGGATCGCACGGCCTAACACCTGATAGGGCATGCCACATGCCAGGACAGCGGTACGAAATGGGGAAGGGGGAAAGTCTATCCTTCCAGAATCCAAACATCAAAAACCCCAGGCATCTCCTGGTTTGTCTTGAAAAATTCAGTTCCTGCCCCGCAATGCAGATGAACTCTGCCCTAAAATAAAACCTCCCAAAAAAACAAACAAAAAAAAGAAACAAAAAAAGCTTCTCCGTTCAGTGCACATTTTGTGAACTAATGAAATTGAAGCGTCACTTGAAACCACCGAAGAAGGTACACGGTGCCTTTTTCCCTGAATCTAACATCTGAATGAGATGAGTAGAGGAATACACTGATAAAAATGTGAATAGAAATGCACTGATAAAACGTAAACAGCCCATGCTAATTGTGAGCAGCTCCAGGAGATGTAAGTCCTATGTACTACCATTTCAGGAAGCTTCTGCCTGTGGTGCTAGAAGCCACAGCTCCCTTCAGAAAGATCTCTATTACCTCCTCCCCGGCCCCTTTTAACATATGGTAAATAATCCCTTTGTTTTGAAAGACAGCAGCCAGGAATTCTGTGGCTGTCTCCAGTAGGTCCAAGCAGCCCAGGCTGTCACTTGTGCAGGGTCACTGCTCAAAATGCCAAGGAGGGCCAGGCAAGTGAACAAGGAGCGCTGCATCCTGGGTACGCATTCTTTAGATTCCTTTCTAAGAGGTTTTTCTTCTGGTTCCCAAGACATTTTAAACCCTGACAAAGAGACCACAAAGTTTATGCAGAATCTCAAATAAGTTATTCCTGTTTTCACGTTATCAAAAATGTTATCGATGAAAGGCTGAGATGCTAAAGCCTCCCAGCCACCTGAGAGTACTGAAATGTGAAGCTAGGCCGTGCCTGCCTCTCTCTGCCCCAGCCTTCGCCTCGACACGGGGGTAAAGTGCAGGGGACTTGAACATCAAGGAGAGTTCTGAAGGGTCCAAGAGCAAATGCTACAAAGAGGCTTAAAATGAAAATCAGAACCATTATGGGCCAGGCTCTGTGCTTTGTACCTTATTTCTAATTCCATTTTCCTCCTGCCCAACCTATTTATAGATAATTTGCAGATGTGGAAATTTAGGTTTAGGGAAGTCAAGTCGTTTTTCTGTGGTCATACCTCTAGAATTGAAAGAGTTGTGACTCAAAGCCAAGGTCTGAGTGACTCCAACATCTACAGTCTGGACTATTTTATTTGAGGTTAAGAGACAGAAAAGGAATGGAGTTAGATAATAGGAGTGGCAGTACAAGTGGCGATTGGTGCGGTGGGGGCGGGGGCGGGGCATGCAGAGACATCAGTGCTCAGGGAATGCATGCAGGTGAGTCTGGAGGGAGGCAGAGCAGTCAGAACTGAAGTCTTAAGTTTAGCCTTATTTCTTATCAAGCAGCCACTGGAATGGCTTGCTTCCTCAAGGAACTAATTGCCCAGGTCAAGAGGAAATGCTGGCTAAACTCCACCCATCATTCCATTTTGCTAAAGATCGGAGAGATAAGGGGTTGAAAGGATGGTCACTGAAGACGAAAGTTCCCTCCCACATTCTTTACCAGCTTAATATGTGAAGTGGCTTTAACAGGAGCTAGCATAAGGGCTGCCGTTGAAGATTATAGGAAAAACGGCTCCAACAGTGCCTGGCTTTTACCTGATGATGATGATGATGATGACGACGAGACGACGAGGACAACAATGACGAGGATGCTTACAAAAGCCAAGAAAGCCTCTATTTTTACATATGCCAAAAATAGGAGCATTTATTCCAGACCTAACAAATCACAAATATGACAGGACCGACTGCCACGTTTCTAATCCAAGTTCTTTGGGTTGGGACCGAAAAAAACCACAGCAAATCTAAAATAAGTATGACAGTATTTCTCCATCTATAAATTTTAAAATACAGAGGTCAAAGATGAATTCTTATATGCTCTAAGAGTTCTTTCCAATGTTTACAATACAGAATGTCTTCCATAAATTCCTCTTGATAGCAACGTACGTTCCTGTCCCTGAGTCAATTCAGTATGGAAGACACCCTGCATTCTTTTTTATACATGATTCGTCAAGCTGAACCATCATTGATAAATTAGGTACACATAATTGGTGAGATGATTGTAACAGTTCATGCACATCCTCAGACACCCTACCATGCTCCCACCTCACAGCATTTACATTTAACGTTCCTTCCAGCTTGAATACTTAAGAAAGAGAGAAAAAACTTTTTCCTCTATCATCTTAGGTTCCGAACTGGGGCCATGCAAATTAACTAACAAAAGACAGATCAACAGAAGAGGCATACACATTTTATACAATGTTAATATTTTTACCTAGGAGTATGGGAAGGGAGTTTCCCAGAAAAGTGAAAGCCCCCCAAAAGCAGTTAGGCCTGAGAGCTTATATTCCATTTTCACAAAGAGCAGTAAATTGTGGAGACATGAGAAGACAAAGGTAAAAAAGTCTGAGCTTCTGGGGTTGGCATTGACTATACATTTCTAAAGGTACATTCACTACATATTTACAGCACTGTATTTATTTAAAATAAGAATAAACAACCTACCGTTTGCTCCCAAACCCTGTAATATGAACTACAGTCATATAAAACTGGTTACTTGATCATGTAAATGGCAGTTAATGGTCAAAGATGATAGGGCTCCACAAGCCTATGGAAGGGGCCGCTCATTGCACATAGTTAAATTTAAAGATAAATCTTGCACTTTTTGTGACTAAAGATTCTTACTCTTGGGAGCTTCAAATGTTCCTATTTTTTTAATCACATAAAATCAGGAGTGACTTTTAACAGCAGAGGAAAGGGAAGGAAGCTGCTTTATCTGCAGCTGTGTCATCATGTAAACCAATTACTGCTCCCATTGGATGGCTCTAATGAACTAAAATCACAATTTCACTGATGTCCACACCTGAGCACTGGCTATGTTTGCCTGTCAAGTCCAACTTCTTACAAGTCAAACTTCTCCCTACATAAGTGATCATGAAACTATTAAACAAGAGGCCAGACTGTTCGAAGGTTTTCTTTCTCTCTTTATCTTCATTCATCTCTATGGTTTCTGCTCATCTCACTTTGTCTAAGTACTACATTCTACCTGAAGGACTGCCACGTTAAACACTAACTTGAGAGCAGCAATTTAAATCATTCAGTACGTGCTTCAGCAGCACATATTCTAAAATTAAACCATTCAATAAATGGTTAAAATATTAACAGATATTTGGCACATAATCCTTGCAGCCTAATTTCAGACTGGAAATGTCAAATAAGAAAAGAAAAGCACACATCTACAATTCCATAGTTC
Organism: Lyroderma lyra; assembly: GCA_004026885.1. NCBI lineage: Eukaryota > Metazoa > Chordata > Mammalia > Chiroptera > Megadermatidae > Lyroderma > Lyroderma lyra. Next base: position 76,453 of record PVJL010004977.1, read on the forward strand.
CCATTGCCCTAAACAGAATCATACATTCATTAAATGTTTTATTATATTTACCAAGAGCTGTGATGGCATGAGATAAAATGTTAAGAAATAAAATGTACGATATAAAATAGAACATACAGACTTTAAAAATACTTTTTAAAAATGACATAAAAGAGATAGGTGGTAGGATTTTCCATGTTTTTATATTTTCTCTGTGCTATCTACAATGCACTTGCAATACTTTTCTAATTAAACCTAACTTAAAAATAATTTGTTGTTGTTGTTATTGCTTCCCTGAGCAGGGATCGAACCCAAGCCGTGGCAATGAGAGTGTCGAAGCCTAACCACTACACCACCAGGGAACCCCCTAAATATAATTTTTAAAATATCTCCCCAAACATTCTAAGCCTTTGTCCCTCTTGGTTATATTTACTACAAAAACTGTAGGGAAACTGCTAAAAAATTATCATGGTGGACTTCTTTAGTTTAAAGGCAAAATTTTAAAGTAATTTTAACTCTTCCGTCCAAGCTGTGACTCCTCTAAGCATTGCACCATACCTCAGCACTTGCAAAATACAATTATTTTCATATAAGACATGAAGAAAATACAGTATATGCTTAACTTAAAACTCAATAGTGCCTTTGTGGGTAAGGCCTGGCCACCGATGCAAAGTCCTAAGGTTTAAACAGAAACACTGGTAAGTTTAACAACACATCACAAATCACTAAATCGGAGTCATATGAATACACTTACACTCACTTCAAAGCATTCTTACACAATCTGCAACATCCAGGCTGATAAATAATTTACGAATGGAATGAAAAACAACTTCCAACTCGGCAAGTTCACCCATCGTGCACTTTCATACTGTACCACAAACACTGTTTACAGCAGCAGCGATCCCAGGAGCACACCAATCCCTGCCCTCCCCAGCCCACCGTGCCCTGTGGAAAGTTTTCCACGTTTGCTTACATTCTCAAAATAACACGGCAGAAGTGCACTGGACTTCACTTGTCAGAAAATATTATACTTGAGCATAACTGGGCAAGAACTATGGGCAGCCGGCAGCCGTCTAAACAGAAAAAAAAGAAACCTTAACTGCAGTGTTCGCAGGAACAGACCTCATACACACAACAGAACGTGGATAGAAATGCCTTGTTGATCTTTCCTTTCAGTGGGCAGCTCACATTTCAACCAGTGTTCAGAGTCACATACCCTGGGCTCCAAAGGGTGCCTGTGCCCTTCAACTCCTACTCCAATAGCGCCCATACCAAAAAAAAGGCAAATTGATCACCGGACAAAGCATCATCTCCTTTTACTATGCCACAGAGGGAAGGCTGTGCCTGCTTCAGTGAGCAAGATTTTAAGGCTCCTGTCTCAACAGTTAACTGACAGCAACCACATAAGCTTATATTAAAGTGGACACAGCAACATGGAACAGAAAAAGAATCAGGGTGATGAAGAAAAGAGATGGGAAGTCAGAGGGCAGAACGGGGCTTTGATCCCTAATATTCTAGTGATAGTGGGCAACTCAATGTCTCCAAATCCTAGTTTCTTTACCTGCAAAATGAGGGGGCTTAGAAGGGTCTCATAGATAGTACCTGCTCCAAAACCTGTAATACTCTGCATAGACAATAGTAGGTTGAGTCGGCCCTTCTACAGTTTTGCTGTCCAATATGGTAGCCAATAGCCATATTGTGGCTCGTCCAAATTAAAATATGCTCTGTGAGCAAGATTTTGAAGACATAAAATGAAAAAAAAAAAAAAAAAAAAAAAAGAACGTAATACGAGTATTTCATTAGTCACTATTAGACTGACCACATATTGAAAAACTATTTTGGATTTACTGGGTGTAATAAAATACATTAAATTCATTTTACCTGCCTCTTTTACTCTTTTATGTGGCTACTAGAAAATTTTAAATGACATTCATGATCCCATTATACTTTTACTGGACAGCATTGCTTTAGAGCTGCCCAGGCATTAAGTGAAGCCCAGAGGAATTCTGGGATGAAAGGACAGAAAAAGAGCACCTGAATGGAACATGGCCACTGCCTGGCTCTTGATTAGGGCTTCATGCTTATCATTTCTATAAAGTACTGATATATGGCTGTCTTAAAGCCATGCTTTTGTTCTCTTATTTTACTCACCAATAGTGAATCAATAGCAAATAACATTAGGCCTAAAAATAATCAATATCACTTAATTTACTCTAGGGCTAAATGTTAATTATCAACTGCTGGCTTTAAGCATAATCTTAAATGGATGTAACTTTACACAGGCACTTGTATCCTGTTTTTCGCTGCCTTTAAATTGAATATATGTTTAGAATAGTAGTTTAGTTTCTTTCATAGAGATGATTACAATAAATTTTTTTTAAAAACCTCAGTTTTGAATTAAAAGGAATAAATAAAATGAACTTGCATAGATGGACCACATTTTACTGATATCTAATTGGAAGCTTTTCCACTAATGATTGCAATCTGTATCAATTTACTTAATGTATTTTAAACAATCAGAGAAGCAAAGATGGTTTCTAGAGTGCCTGTTTACCTAGAAATAAAACAGACTGTGAAAAGAGCCAATAAAACATTTATTAGACTCAGGTAAGTCAAGAGTGAATACTCAAGTATTCTTCTCTGAACATATTCTTGAACTGCCAACTTTTTCAATTAGGTGTTCTTAAATAAAGGCATACATCTAATAGTCTACAAAATCAACTATCAAAGTCAATAAAGCAAGGTAACTGCAACTGAGAGCTAACTTAAGGCTCACCCATTTCAGATTGGTCTTAAATTGTGGCCAGTAATTATGTCAAAATTTTCAGAAATACAAAAGGGGAACAGAATTCAGAATAAAATGTACGTTCTTAAGGGAAATTTTTAAAAAGCTTATCAAATTGTATAAACTATATGACCGTCAGGAAATTATGCAGGAATTAAAGAACACAATTTTCTTATATTTTCAAATTCTATCTAATATAATTTAAAAAGTTTTTAAGCTCACATGATATAATTATCACGTACTCTTTTTATGGGGAAAAATTACAATTTCAAAATATGACCAGGGTAATAGAAGTATTACTTTGAAAATATTGGCTATTATTTCCCATTCTCACCATCAATAAACAACTATTCCAGACACATACAAATCATCATCTGTTTTTCTGAAGGCGGTATCTAGAAGAAAGAAGACAAAATATTTTCTTGACAGATACTTCAAAATAACAATTTTTTTAAAATGACAAGATATAAGATGATCAAAGTCGAACTAAGCTTTTGATTACTCTTAAAGAGAATGAATGGTTCAAAATAAAATTCAGAAAAGAAAACCAAGAGTAGTTTTTGAGGAATATTTTAGATATTCCCTTATTGATAGAATTATGTACAATATGTCAAACTATTGGGATACATTTTAAAGAAATCTTTAGGTACCATAAACTCCAAACACTCCCTGACATTGATGATTATATCAAGGCTGCTCAGGACTCCAGGGTTTCCCCCACATCTTTATTTCATCACATACTTCCTCCTGATAAATACCTTCATTTGACCACTTCTAGAATAACTGAAATGAAGAAGAAAATAGGCAAGTTATGAATTTTAAAATGGCAGTTCCATTTTACAGATGTAAATATATTAAGGTTTATTTTCCTCTCTTGAATATTCCTTTCCATTCTGTTTTAATAACACAGGTGCACATAAACAGATTTGAAAGGCTGTGTAGCAACAGAAAAGTAGAACGTGGTAGGCAAATCTAGCTCACAAGAGGTTCTCAATATGCTTTTGTGAAAACCTCAAAGCTTGTTTTATCTGCTACCCCTTTTAAACAACAAGCACAACAGAGTTGCTTTAGGGAAGTCTCAAAGTCAAATGAAAGATAGTTTAAAAGCAGGGAGAGTAAACTAACACTGCCATTAGTATCCACAGAACAAGTGGAATTATTCCTTTTTCCATCATTCTGGTTGGAAGCATTTCCCAGAAACACAAGTCTAAACTACCTTGGGAATAATCGGCAGGAGTAAAGGCTCAGCTCTTGAGTGTTCCTGCCATAAAAATAAAAAAGCATTCTCCAGCTCCTCCTCTATCATTCCCCAAAGATGTGCTTCCTACATGCTTAACTAGCAGAAAAGGAGACGGGGGCAAATCTCCAAAGCCTACTCAATTACTCATGGGCAATCTTCCTGTTAGTTTCATTTAGAATGGTTATTAGTCTACCCACGTTTCTCTACATCCCAGAATGCCAGTTGTCACCCAATATCCTACTTCTCCTTTATCCTTCAGAAGAGAATCTCGAATGTATTCCTGGTAGCTATACTCCCAGCGAAGAAACCACAAGTACCAGCCTCCCTTGCAGCTAGATGTTACCATCCTGCTAATGAGATTAAGACACTGAGAAGTACTTCTGCAAAGGCTCCTAAACCTAACTGACTGAATGACTGTCATCAATAGCTACCCTCCTGTTATAGGAACATTTAAAAGTATCCCATTGCTGAGAAAATAAAGTTCAAAATCATCAAGGCATCCAAAGTTTTTAATCTCTCAGTCTCCACACCATCTCTCCCACCTACATTCTCATGGCGTCCTCTTTTGAATCTCTATATCCTCACTGTTCCTTCTGTCTGGAAAGCCCTATCACACCCCACTTAAACTGTACTCACCCTTGAAAACCAGTTTAACTGCTGCCTCCCTCCTCTATGAAGACTTTGTACATTCTTCCATTGCAGCTTTTGGCACACTACCTAATTATTTCTGCATCTCTTTCTTCCCCCATGGGGCTGCAAAATCCTTTAAGGCACAAACTGAGTTACTTCTCTAGTTACTCACACTCCAATCAACATACCAGGACTCCTGAAACTGAAATATAGAAGGCATCCAGTATGTGTCCATAAAATGAGGTTTTTAAAAGTTCAAGGGAAAGGGAAAAAATACAGTGCGATAATAAATTAATAGTAGCAAAAAACCACCCAATGGAGTACACATATGTTGCATTATAAAGTTGTACACCTGAAATTTATGTCATTAACCAATGTTACCTAAATAAATATAGTTAAAAAACAACAACCAGCATAACTCCAAATCAGTGTCAATATCACAGAAGTCAATTATAAATGCCTTGAGAAAATTTGGAATAAAGTCAGAACACAGGAACACATAATTCAAATACCCATGTAAACATCCTTCATTAAACCCTCCCCTCAACTGCTAAAAGAAGAATTGATCTCTGGACTTGGGTTTATGCTTTGTTATGTACCACTCAGATGAATAAGCAAACAAGCAATGAGGTCACGTGCCGTATGTTTTTAAAAGTATAAATAATTTAACACATTGTAGTAAAACAGAATTCTACTTTAACCAGTGCCCTTTTTTTCTCCAGGAATAAACAACTTACACTAACATTATTTTTTCTCATCTCTCCACTATTTATGAAATCAGTAAATACAATTAAAAACACATACACAGAAGAAATACTCCCCCCAAACTGAATACTTCCCATCTGTGTCCTTACAACAGAGAAAATTCACAATGATACAAATTTGACCTTTGAATCCAGCTCCCAAAAGTGAAGTGAAATATTCAAATGGCAAATACAGTCAAGGAAAGGAATGGCCTGGGAACAAGAGAGGTCTGCATTGTATATTGTTTATTAAATATGCTCTTCCTGTCCCCAAATTCAATGTCATTGTCTTGGATATCTCTGAATGGCCATGCTGATAACTTCCTCAGTCCCCAGTTCCTGGGAGTGCCGTCTTAATGACATCTCTATCTAGCAGCCTTTACTTCTACATTGTTCTAGCCATCCAGTCACATGGCTACCCTCAAAGGATTTCCTCCTCTCATACTTCACTGAACAAGTATGCAGTGATCTTCAAATTGCAATTTTGTCACAAATGTAGTCTTGAAAGCAGAGCCCTTCACGATTCCTCAAACTAACAGCCATAATGTAAAAACTGTCTTCACATCCAAACACCCTATCAGTTAGTTAAGAACCTCCCCAACACAAAATAACTATACGGGATTCTTAAAATTGACTTATTTTTATTGGATTTAAATTTTCTGGATTTCTGTGGTTTAAGAGTATTTAACAATACATAACATTAAAAACAAGCCTGAGAAAACACTACCTCTTGCTAATCATAATGATCTCAATTAGATTTTCAATACCTGTCAAGTTAATAGCACAGTGGCATTGGCTTCAAACCTCTGAACTGGAAAGTACACTTCTTTTAGAGGACAGAAGGAACGAAATTCAATTTTTTTTTTTTCTTTGAAGGGCCAATTTTGACCTTGGTTCATGCTAAAGTTAAAAAAATATCTATTAGCTATAAAATGGCAGAAAAGGGACAAACTAAAAAAAGACAATGATAATGAAATGTTCATTTTGATGCACATACAGTTGAAGTCCAATACACAACATTTTCTTTCTCAACCCCACTATCTTCAAACAAAATCATTTCTAGGCACCCTCAACTGAAAGTGTCTCAATCCATCTGAGGATTTATGAAATATTTGGAGGCATTTTTTTGGCTGGACAACCTGAATTTATGAAATAAAGAGCTGCAAATGACTAATCATTATTAAGTTATTAATAGCATTTATGTCTTCTCACAATAAAATATTGTAGAAAAAGCTAAAAAAACTAATCTTATTTAAAAGACTTTCATTTTCTCTTTAGGCTTGGAGTTAGGTGTCATTTACAATTTTTTTAAGAGAAGTTAACTGTCAAGGATCAAACACATAATTCTTTATCAATATAAAATTTCTAGCATAGTCACTAAAAATATTTTATCAAATACCTAGTAAGTGGAAGGCATTGTGGTGAGTGATAAATTATAGGAAAGAGTTTGTGATCACAACCACTATTAATTCTCCTCACCATTTTTGTTTTTACTATTTAACCATTCCAAAGTAGATCCCCTGTCCCCACTTATGCTTCTATATCACAGTGAACATACAGTAGTTCTCCCTTTCAGACATCTAAGTTTACCTTTGGGAAGTGACCAGATCAGAGACCTCTCTGGGCAATATCACAAAAAATATCACACACACAACAAACTTGCACACAGCATACCCTTTACCCAACTTCAAATTTTCCAAGTTCCCCACTACTTCCTATTTATTGTGTCTGCCCCTCACTATATTGTAAGGTCCCATGAGGGCAGGCAACCTCAGAAGTGTCTGTTAAATGAAGGAGTGAATTTCCTTTTCTGAGTGTCCTCATAAAAATCTAGGTTGCTCTGTGTATGAAAATAAGCTAGTAACTTTTCAATACAAATTTGATTTTAATTTTAAATTGGTAAATAATATGTAAGTAGTATCTCTGAATAATTTATTATTGGAATGATTAGTCAGCATACTTGCAAGTTTTTATGGGAGTTTCTTAAGAACTCATTACTTATGTCTACAAACAAATATAGTACTAAAATACCAAAACTGCATTTGTTTTAAACAAACCATAATAAGCAATTAAGAGCACCTGTGTTGGGAATACTTGTTCTAAAAACCACTTTTCATGATAGGTTTTAATGTTAGTCTCTGAAGAGTTAAGCTAAAAAAATTTTTTAAATTACCTCATTTTAAGGCTCAATCTTCAAAGTGAACGCAGATTATTTGTTTGAAAGATGAAAAAAATCAGTAAACACAGTTAAAAAATACTGCATATCTATCTTTATAATGCGTGCCTATAAATTCCATTACAAAATAACTGAGTGGTGCTATTTATAAAAGCAATTAATACACTTTTGAAAATTCATCCAACAGTAACAGCAGATATAAAAAGTCCTTTTCTGAACTATTTGAGCCTTAGTAGACAATACTATTTTATTTTTGATTAAAAGTAAAAAAATTTTGTTGCCTTATTAATTTCATTGTAATGAAGGACATGCAGACATGGAAAAACTGAAGAAATGAGTTTGCGGTAACTGTGGGTAACAGGTCAGGTCTAAAGTACACAAATCTAGCTTAAGAGTGGGAGTAAACCTGTTATTTTTCTTCTGGTAAAATGTCTCCACATAGTTAAACTATATCACAGTCATTAGAGCTTTAAAATTTAACCAAACAACAAGAGTAATAATGCATTTCTTCACTTAACACAAACGATGTTTCTTGATATAGCAGATCTCTTATTCTCCTAAGTACCCTTTAAGGCTGAAATGCGATTTATTAGTCTCTAAAGATGCTTTACATGCCTCAGTGCAGATAGTATTTGGGTTTCTATGGAAGCGAATTGAATGCACAGGACAAATTATTACTATTAGATTCTCTAAGAAAGAGAATGAGAAAAAGAACAATTTCATACCAACAAAATAAATCACACACACAAAAAGAGTACTTTTCTTGTTCAAATTTCTCAGCTAAAAATCATCTCAACTTGGAAAGAAAAACTAAGAGACCATCTGGAAATTAAAAGATACAGACACTGGGGTTCATCACAAATAAGACCTTCAGAATTCTTGAATTTGTTCATCTACAAGGCAAGTTTACTGTTTTCTTACCCCCTTTTCTGATATATTTATCTGGCTTATGCCTTGTCCCTGCTTAATGACCCTGATATATGCAGTTGTGACACCATCTCATCATTTCTCAGTGTACATACTCTGAGCGACATGCATATGGCAAACATGGCCAAACCAATTACATCCTCCCACGTGAACCCACTTTTTTTTTTTATTTAGGCAGGACAGTGATAAATACATGAACTGATGTATTAAAGCTCACATAGATGCATTAGGACTTAGTTTATTGCTTCTTCGATGTGTCACATACCTTAACCACAGTAACCACAGTGCTCCCAAATATCCTTAGCCTAATTTTGAAACTGAGATTTAAAATCTTTTATAATGAGAAAAATATGCTGAGTTTTAAAAGTTTTAATTAAGCAGTAGATCACTATTAAGTTTTAAAGATGTGAGAGCCAGTATGTGATTGGTAACATCATTCATTTTATTTTGGAAATGAACTTCTTACAACAATGCTGCATTCTCAAGCAGTCTGCTCTTTGGCTTCTTCGTACTCAGGTGAAAATCCTTTCAAACCTCCATTATAAGCCCAAACATCTTTTGCTGGCATTGAAATCTTCCATTTCTGCCCACACTGGCAAAACGTGTTTCTTCATTTTTCTAGAAAAGGCTGTGTTGAAAACTGAACCGATATTTGTTCACAGTTCCTTGCACATAGCTGACAGTCAACTAATAGCTGAGTTAATAATCGAGCCAGCAAATAAACTAGCTCAATATTAGACAGTGTGGCAAGTTGTCAGCGTGCACACTTAAAACAGGTCTTTATCATTTGTGTAAAAACTCCTTATGCTTTTTATACATTCCTGTGCTGTTTCAATTTTTCAATAAGCATCGAAATCACTTTGTTTTGCAAACAGCCAACTGAAGCATAAAAATGTATATTTAATAAATAAAACTTTATAACATGTATTCTAAAAATTATATCTGTTGTATGTCATTTTTAAATTAAAATCAAATTCATTTGTTCTTACAGAGAACAAACTGCCAACTTCCAGCCATAGTCTTAGCTGGTCCTTCAGTGCACTGGTTAAGAAGTGGAAAATCACAGATTTTTAAGTTCCAACTATGTGTGAGGCTTAAATACATTCATTTTACATTATAATCATCATATATAGTGTAGTAACTAATACACAGAGCTTACAAGGTGCCACATATACACTCCCAGGTACTGATTCCAGCATTTTACAAACATATTAACTCAACTGTCCTCAACAACCATAAACATTATTGTCCCCATTTTACAAAGGAAAACAGAGGCACAGAGCTAGCCCACTGTCAAGGGCTCCAAAGGGACAGAGCCAAGATTTACACCCAGGCGATCTTGCCCCAGGCTGATTCTCGGATCAGTGTGGGATGCTGTCTTTCTGAGAAACTCAAGGACTAGGACAACATGCTGGTCCTGAAATCAACATGACAAATGTGGGAACATTTCCACTATTTTCTGTAGAGCTGGGCTTTTTAAAACCTTTCATCTACCCCATTTCAACCACTGCCTTCTCTCATAAAGCACTATAATCCTAGCAAAGTTCAAGCTAAATTCGTACTGCATGTTTTTGCAAAACATAGCCACACAAACTAAATCTAAATAAAATGGCCTCTCAGCTGCGTAGTGGAAGCTGTAAGATCTCACACGTGAGCCTGGGTCCTCTGTATCCGTCTCACCGGCAGAGTCGGCAAACTAATAATCAAGCCTCCCCTTTTCCTAGCACTCTAACAGATGCGTGCCCAGGCTTTCTTTTTCATGAAATTACTTTACTACTAGAACATTCTAATCCTGTTTTTGGTGGATTTCTACTTCTAAAAAGGTACCGGTAATGCCTATCTATTAACCAGGAATAACATGAAGAGGAAAATTCACCAAATATTTCTTCTCAAAGAAAAATATTAATGTCCTCACCGAAATTTGTATTTCTTAAGCTATCGACATCAAACTGAAGAAACCCTTACATAACATTTTCCCTCTCACTGTGGTTGTCATTTGCAAAGTCAGTTGAGGGTTTGGGAACTGTTTGCATTTATTTTTATAACAGAAGAATTTTAAACAGACAGTATATTGCTGAAACCTGCTACCCATTCAGGGCTCAGGGTGATTCCTTCACCTTAGTTGTCTTCACCTGCCATCCTGCCGTCTTCCTCCAGCTATTCATGATGGCGCATCTGTACACCAGCTGCGTGACACATGGTGACAGCACTTCCAAGAGTGTACACGAGATGGTACTTAGCATCAATCCCCACGCCATAAATTTATATCTGGGATCCCAGTAAGAGAAGGGTAACAGTTCATGGTTGAATCCAACCAACAGAAAGAGGTAGAAAAACACCAGCAAAACAGACACACAAACAAAACAAAAATCAGTTTATTTTCCCCACCTGCCTCGTTGCTGCCCAGTGAACCACATTTCTTCATGTCCTCCCTCACCCATGATCTTACTGAAGATACAGAGCTCTCAGATCCTGCTTCCGGGCCCATACCTTCAGCCCCTCAACTCCATATTTCGAATTCCCCACTCCTCTCCAGAATGTATCCTGCACCTTTCCCTTCCGTCTCAGCATCTAACATAGTCCATAAACACGATTTCTTTATTGTGTGTCTTTCCCACTAGACTAGAAGCTTCCTGAAGGAAAAGTCAGTTTTGTTCACCACAGTGTCTTCAGAGCTGCTGGACAGAGCTTAGCCCAAAACAAGGAACAATAAAAATGTCCCTAATGAGTAGGAGAGATTAATGAAACCAAATCTCACACTTGCTCATCTTCCATTAAGAATCTCATCTGCACCTGGCTCTAAACCAGGCACAGGGAATGAGAGAAGATAAAGGCCCTGCCCACCCCCTCAGGTGAGAGAGAGACAGAGAAACAGAATGGAGAGGAGAGAGGAGGAGAGAAAAGGTGGAGAAAGGTATGTAAACGAATACTGTAAAATGACTTACAAACCTGACTGAAAATGACCTACCAGGAAATGCTTCAGGATTTTCTTGTCCTATTGTTCCTTATTTCTTAAATATTGATGTTTAGACTGTTAACACTTACTCAGTCCCACTTGATCTGCACTTTCCTCTTGGTAACTCAGCACTCCCAATTTTCTTTTATAATCAAGTACCTATCGTATTGACTCTGCAAACGTCCTGGGGGTTGGGGGAGTGAAGTGGGGGGTAATGATGTGTATACAACCCAAACCTTACATCCTGGCGCTTTACGTTTAAAGTACATTTATACAGTTTATCTTTGGATTCATAATTGATAGAATGAGGCAGAGATCAAAGAAGAAATATATTAATGATTAATGCTTTCTAAGTCTCTTAAGGTAATACATGTCCCCACCTAGATCAAATTTGCAGAAACAGTGTACACTTCTACTGAATTCAATTACACTCCTAAGTGACAGTTTAGTGGTCACATAAAAGGCACATAATAGGTATGCTTATTTCTAGAATGACTGACAACCTTACCTTTATACAAATATCTGTACAGAAGTCTCTAGTAAGTCATAAACAGTAACATATAGGGATCCTCTAGCTAGCAACAGGGAGAAAGTCTTATCAACCCCTGTTTTCCTTAGAACTAACATTCAGTGGACCACATTCTTTTTCATTTTGTTTTTCAATCAGGTATTCCTCATTTAAGTATGTGATGTATTTAGTTGCATGTTCCTTTTCATTCCCTTAATCGGAACCAAGGATCTTTATTTTCTCTGGAGTTCTCTGTAGTACTAACAGCATGGTAAGTGCCATCAGGCGCCCCTACTGGTTAGGGTGACAAGAGAGAAGCTTTTGCGCTCTGCTGGTTATCATGGCTTCCCATTGATTAACAAGAAACTTCTTATAGATCACCATAAAGCTGAGCTTTACTACCCTGTGAGCAGGTGTCTGCCTTTAGGGCAGTACTAGTCAGTCTGGGTAGGTTTGTACAGTCAGTGAATTAGCACCCTGTCTAAGCAGATAATTGTGATTAGGTTAAACTCCCAATATAGGAAAATAAAACTTAAGGGGAAATGGGTTTTAATAAGTAAATGGCAGGACTTTTTAAATTCATAGTCTATCAATACACCAGGCAAAATCATCAACACCGTTAATAACTGCCCCCCAAAGCTGAGGCTCCATTATCGCTGCCCTATTGGTTTCTTTTTTAGAGCCACCTGCAAGCAGACCTATTTTCTAAGCCTGACAAAAGACAGTTACCTCATGATTACATCTTTTCAGTGGACAGATACAGCTGGATAAATCCCCCTCAAACCTCATTAGAGTGAATTACCCACCCCTGCACCAACGCATTACAAAATGGACTTATGTAAATCTCACCTCCAGTCTTTGAAGGTGCCGATAACCGGTGAAAATGTCCAAAAGGATGGCAGAAAGAGTACAGAAATGCAATCAAAAAGCAAAAAATAATCTGAATCATATTTGTCTACACGCGGCCTCCTTTTATACAGAAAGAAATAACTCCTCAAAAAAGTTAAATATTAACGTTTTGACAAAAGCTTCCAATATAAAGGTTATGATTTTAATTACTTAATTTGTGGTTTTTAATGTGTAATTAGGAAGACAAATAATTGTAGGAGTAAATTTAAGTGGGCAGAGAAATGAGAGTTACCTTAATTCACGCATTTTTTAAAATATGGAAAACCTTCTTCAACTCTTAAAACAATTTCTCTTAACTAGCCCTAAGGTGATTCCTGAGCCACCGGGTAGGCAAAAAACCAGAACGGAAAAAAGTTCAATGACCTTGTAAATGAGGAACTAAAAAAACTGTAACGGTGTAATAGTCTGTTTAGCCTCGGTGGGATTACAGGAAAACACTTGTACGGAAATTGCTCTTTTGGAAAACTACCACGAGGTAGGGGAACAGGATGGGAGAAATGGGGAGGGGTGGTTGCAAATGGTGAAATACCTACGCCTACCGATAAGAGATACAACCTCCTCTGTCCTGAGTGTCACACAAACAACTTCTAAGTATCTTTTGTTGAAAAGAAAAATAGTCATTGCACAGGCGTTAGCTCAGTGCTCCAGAGTTGGATGAATGGGGAAGACTTGTTATACACCTAGTGGTGGGTGGATTTCACCAGGCTGCAGCCTCTATACAGCTTTTCTTTGCTGCACTGCAGAGGCGCCATCTTCTCCGCCTTAATCTTCACTCAATTCAATCCTTTTATCTGCACCCTAAAAAAAAAAGACTGAGGACCTTCCTCAGCAACCCGTGCCCCTAGGGGGGAGCTAAACCGGAGTGCCCAGCACTGCCAGGGAGGAGGCCGCGCCTTAATCAGACAAACGCCTTCTTTGATGCACAGGAGGCGAGAGCTCGTGCCTCCCCACAACCCGCCACTGCCCTTTGCATCGCTCACCCCGCTCTCCGCCTGTTTCTCCCTAAGGATTTAACAGCCCAGCAGAGAATTAGCAAGGCTCGAAGGTGAAGGGGCTGGAAAGCTGAGGGGCCCCCAGGCTCCGCCAGAGAGGCCCCAGCAGCGCCCCAGCCCCCTCCAGCACAGACGCACAGCGCCAGTCAGCGAGTTGGGCGAGAGCCTCGGTGGCGCACAGACTAACGCGGCTCAGCCCACCGCGCCCTGGGTGGGCGAGGGCGGGGAGCCGCGGCTTTTGTTCCCGGAGACCTTCTCCCTCTGCGGGAGAAGCTGAAGGTGCAAGCGAATGCCCAGGGACGTCCAGGGCTGGGGACTAGGCGAGGTGGCTGTGGGTTCCCAACCCTTCCCATCTCTGGAACTTACACAAAAGGGAAATGCAGAAATGTACAAAGTTTGTCTGCGGAAGGTGGTGCGCGACCCTCACAGGGGTCGCACTCTGGAGGCCTCCGTGAGCAGCCGCGGAGAGGAAGGCGGAGGAGATTGGGCTGGGAAGGGGTGGTGGGGCTGCAATGGGAAGGTGAAATGGGGGGGGGGGAGGCAGAGGGAAGGGGGGGCTGGGGGCAGCTCCTCGAGCTATCCCGACTTCTCATCCCCAGGGCCCGAGAGAAAGGGGAGAGCAGCGATTACGATTTGGGGACGGGATCCAGGGACGCTGCGTTTTCGGTGTTCCCCACGTGTTCCCTTCACCTCCCCCCATCTGGATGTCTCCGGCGGGGTGCCGGAGGAGGGCACTGAGTCAGGGTCTGAGCTCAAGATCGCCTCCTCCCCTACTCGCCCCCGACTGGCGCTGACCCCCAGAGTCCGACGCCTCGCCCGCTCCCCCTCCGCGGGCCGGAGCGCGCGTCCCCGGGGCAGGGCAGGGCTGGACGCGCAGATGCGCAGGGCGCCCGCAAGCGGGGGCGTTGGGTGGGAGCGGAGAGGATTCCCCTGGACGGCCCCGGCTCCTCTGGATTAAAGACCTGCAGGGGGAGGTCGGCTCCCACCTTCGTACCCCCCACCCCATGGCGAAGCGCGGCACCCACCTCCAGCGCCCGAGCGGTCCAGACGGCCAGTAGGACCAGTGCCAAACTGGACAGCATCGCGACCCTGCGCGGGGCACCGAGTGCGCTGCTGTGTGAGTGGGTTCCGCCGCGCCCTTGCTCTGCCGGTGCCGCCGCCGCCGCCGCTGTCTCTGGTGGTCCCCGCGACCGCGCTGCTCCGGGTGCTCCCTCTCACTGCTGCCGAAGAAACTGACGGAGCAGCAGCGAGGCGGCGGGGCTCGGAGTCCGGCGAGTCAGCTGATCCGGCGCTTCCCGCCTGGCACCCGAGAGCGACCCCTAGCGGAGCCGCCGGGCAGCGGCGCGCGCTCGGGCCGGCGGGGGCCCGCGCCCCGGCGCCCACAGGTGCAGCGCCCCCAGCTCCTCCGGCACCCCGCGCGCCTCCCCGGCCGCCAGCCACCTGGGCCCCGGGAACAGTAGGAGGGAGAGTCTGGGGCCAGGAGAGGGACGGAGCGGGGAAAGGTGAGTCATAGGACGCCTGGGCTCCAGAAAAGTCGGGAGCGCTCCCTGCTCGTTCCCGTGAGCTTGACTCATCCGACCCTGCAGGCCTCTCGGGGACACTGTATAAAGGGCTGCTGCTGGGGTGCATTTTTAGCCGCATTTCAGTTTTTGTCTTGCTTTGGAGACATGGGGGAGGTGTTTCTAAAAGGGAAAGGGAACAAGAGAGGCTTAAAAGAAATAGAATTTCTTTGCTGGTTGAGAGAGCAAACGCCTCATTATTTCCCGTCAAAGGCAGCCACGAGCAACTTGGAATTTCTATCTTTAGGAAGAGCCGGACCTAGCCCAGCAAAGGACGTGGCGACCCATTTACTGCTTCTTGAAAGGAAGGGTTTTATTTTTACTTGTTGTGGAGTTTTTGTTGGTTTCTTTTTCTTTTGTGTCTTAAGTTTATGTTATTTGTTTTATTAAGAAAAGGAGCGAGCCAGCCAGCCGGGAATTTTTTTTTTATCAGACAGGGATGAAATGTCCATTTGAGATGGAACTAAAGTCAACGTCAAGAGAGAAAGGGTCTGGAGAGATGATTCTTATTGAACCCCCATAACTACCAACTTCTGACGTCAAACTCCGTCCTTGTTCTCCATTATGTCAAGTACTGTCAAGAACTGTCCAGATGTGTCCCCTCCTCTAGATCTGAAGGAGCATAGACCACTAAGCCTCAGTCCACAGGGGGGCTAGTGAGAGGGAATGAAACCAGGGACTCTGGTCATGTGGTCAGGGCTCCTCCGGAAGGCAACACCTACTGCCACCTCCCCTAAATGCTGTCTTCACCCCCTCTCTCACCCCAGGCTTCCAATCTGCCCCTGGATTACTTTCTCCCCTGAGGGTCCGTTGAAAGTCCTCAACAAATAATAACAAATATTTGTTATCAGTATTTCCTTACAATCCCGCTGTCATTCATTCCTACAACAGCCAAGGAAGCCCTTGCTATTAGGATTCCCATTTATAATCAAGAAACCGAAGCTAAGGAACTTCTCCCCAATCCAGCAGCATGCTAAGTGATGTGAAATTGGGACTGCAGGGAAATGCCTAAATGACAGCAAAACCCAGTTGCTTCCCAAACATTGACCCACCACCCTCATTTCCTGTCTGTCCCAAGTGCGGATGAACAATGGAAGGCAATTGAATGCAAAGAGGAGTATGACTAGAAGATGAGGAGGGAGCAGGACCCGTTACAGATTTTGCAGAGCCCAGCATGAAGGGAAAGGCCAGACCCTTTTTTCCAAAATTAAGAATTTTAAGTTGGTGGTGCAGAATGTTAAACCACCCCCAGGGCTCTCAGCACCAGGCACTGTGACTGTACAGGTTGTATTCCCATAAAGCCAGTCCTAGGAGGTGAGAAGCAGTTTTTAAGAGTCAGGGACTTTTATTGAGCACATAATTCAGAAATATAGAAGTGAGGCTGTAATCTGTAAAAATAAAAGTACTTAGATTTAGCAGTTTCCCTTTGCACTGTTGAAATTCATCACACTCACACATTCCTTGCACAAGATGATGAGCAGCTGACAGTGTCGGAATGATGGACATTCCTTACATTTCCTCCCGTTCCATCACCACTCAAAGATCCTGATGGCATTCACTTCTCAACCACTCTCTCTGCTCTGCATTTCATCTCATTTCCTCCCCTGAGGTATCTTCCAGATCCCCTAAGCAGGAAAGAAAGGAACATTCCTAGTTAGACCTCCACCAATGAGGACAGGACCAACCACCACTGGGTGGGATCTCCACAACACGCCCAGCCTAGACTTAGATGCCTCACCTTGTGTGGTGTTCGCCCTCCCTCAAACAGTGCATTTTGTCTTTGGGTACTTCTGGTTTCTACAAAGTTCCTACTCCATTCTCTTTCCTTTAGATGTTCTTATACCCTGTGACCAAGCAGAATAAAGTCTTTTCCACACCATAGGACTTCACATATTTGCCACCAGTCTTCATGCTGCTTCTGTTTTCAGAGTCCTCTCTTCGCAAATAAGCACAGGCACTTCCTTCCACAGTTGTGCAAACATGGTTTCTGGTTCCTTCCACACCCTGACCATTCTCCACTAAATGTGTTCTGGTTTGTTTACAATACCTCATGAGTGCTCTGGTCACCGCAGCGTGGAGTGGGCTGTTTGCCCAACCTCAGTGTGCAGCCTGATATTGCATTTGATTTGTCAACTCATGTTGTTTGCTCTCTCCATCAGTTCCCCCAAATCTTTTTTATGCTTAGTGCTGTGAGCCACATCTCTGTTATTTTATGTTCAGGATGTTGTTAACTGTGCCCTGCAAATATCACCACAAACTATCTTAATCGAAGTCAGAAGATGGACCCTGTACTAGTCTGCTAGGGCTGCCATAACAAAGTACCACAGACTGTGTGGCATAAACAACAGAAATTTATTTTCTCACAATTCTGGAAACTGGAAGTCCAGGATCAAGGTGTCAGCAGGGCTGATTTCTTCTGAGGGCTCCATCCTTGGTTTGCAGATGGCTGTCTTCCTATGTCTTCACCTGGTCTTCCCTCTGGGTATCTGTGTCCTGATCTCTTCTTATAAGGACACCAGTCATTCTGACTTAGGGTCCATGCTAATGACCTCATTTTAATTATCTCTTTAGAGACCCTATCTCCAAATAAAGTCACATTCTGAGGTGTTAAGGAATAGGATTTCAACATAGGACTCTCGGAGATGGACATAATTAAGCCCATAATAGGCCCTTATTAGAATCCTGTCACTAATATTTTACCTTTATTACCAGTGACCAATGGTTCTTCTGCTCTTTTCAGCTGGAAGATCATTCAGTTCAATAGGAAAAGAAAATGTAGAAAATAGAAGAGTTCTACTTTCTCTCCATCATGCATTAACATTGCAACAGATACCCAGCAGCTCTGAAAATAAATAAAAAGATCTATTACATTTTTCCAAAGATTTTTTCAAAACTTAAACTCGTACTGATGTTTAAAATCTGTGTTAGTGTGCTAGAGCTGCTATAACAAAATACCACAGATTGGTTGGCTTAAGCAACATAAATTTATTTTCTCACAGTTCTAGGAGGTAGAAGTCCAAGATCAAGGTGCTACAAGGGTTAGAGTCCTCTAAGGCCTCTCTCCTTGACTTGCAGATGGCCAAGCTCTTGTTGTGTCCTCACTTGATCTTTCCTTTGTGAATGTGAACCCTGGGCATCTCTTTCTGTATGTCCTAATCTCCTTTTCTTGTAAGGACACTGGTCAGATTGGATTAGGGTCCACCTTAATGACCATATTTTAACTTACTGTCCTCTTTAAAAGGCTTAGCCCCAAATTCAGTCACATTCTAAGGTAGTGGAAGTTAGACTTCAACATGGATTTTGGAGAAAGAAAACACAATTCAGTTCATAATAGAACCCCTAAAATTATCCTTACATTTTAAGTTACTCTCATCCTTGAGAATGGATTCTTTCTACCTTTTATTCATGTCCTTTTGAAACCAAAATGCTTCTTAGGTAACCAGAGTATTTTCTTTAGCTGCCTCCAGGTTGAACATTTGGATTCCATGGCTACTCCTGATGTCCACTAGTGTTATGAATTATGGAACCTTCTATAGAGGTGCTCCCTTGCTGGGTATTAGCTGTAATGGAAGACACTATGGCTTATTTGAGAACTTCACATGTTTCTTAACCAATCTTCCCTTCTAGAACATTATGCTGATTCCTCTGTGTAAACCGAAAGTAGATCCTGCATTGCATACCGTCATCTCTTTCTACCTTCTATAAGACACAAGAGTGTTATTAATTTCTTTATCCTGACTGCAGCCTTCAATGTCTACAGAAGTCTGAACTGTAAATAGCAATCAAGCTTTTCATAATAAAATGCTTACTCCCCATCATGGGTGCAGTTTTTCACATTATAAGATATTTTTTTCTTTTTAACGAATAGACAAAATTTTAAATGAATAATTAGCACTTCACATACCTACATTTAACTATGTCGGTCTAACAGACCTGCATGTAGTCAGAGGATGTGACAATTTTACATGCCCTTTTTCTTAAGTTACTGGTTCATTCACAGGTCTTTACTTCAGGAGCACATCCAAACTTTGCAAATTAGTCCTCCTCCATAGTCACCACACAAAACTCCTGCAGAGCCAGCCTTGGGACTCAGGTAAGTGATAGTTTACAAATGGGTTTGGTGTATTTCAGCAGTAACTGTGAGACAACAAACTTAAATGTTTAACTGGGCACCAATTTTGGCAGCTGCTCATGTATATCACTTGGTTGAAGAACGATGATAATTCCAACGTTGCCACAAGGTCAAATTTAAAAGAATAGTCCTATATTTTATGGAAGAACAAGAGAGGAGAAAGGAATAGGGCATCCATGCCAAGAGCAGAGGTAGGAAGTGTGGAAATCAATCCAGTCGCTGGATTTGCTTCTTCAGACAACGTTGGTAATAGGGCAGCAATATGCAGTATATCTCAGGCTTTGAGGAAGCTTCACTACTACATATCAGTTTTGGAAGGAGTTATGGCACCTACCACTGTCTCCATTTCTCAAATGCCACTGTCGTCAGGTGGTGTGGTGACAAACTGGGAAAGCGCCTAGCACAGTGCTTCTTGAGAAAACAAAAGTTCCCAGTAGCTGTAACGGAAGTGACTGGGATAATCCTGACTTTGACATTGCATTAGCCTCGCCAGGGACTCTCAGTTTGCACAGAGACTCTCAACCTAGTGTTATTAATACTTAGCTGCATCCCTAAGTAATGTATTGCTAATGGAAGTTCCAAATTTGTGAGTGATTCACTTTTGTTAGAACCTAAATGAAAGCGGATTCATGGCTACTTTTACATCAGGCTATCCATTTGTATTCCAATATGCTTTCCGAGTGGGAGGGAAAGGGATGGAGCTGTGGAGTTGGGCAATATGCTAAAAATTAGACAGAAATCTGACCAGTCCCAAGGGCATGGGCCAGGTATGTGAAAGATACGTATCCTGTTTGCAGATGGCACAGTGTTTGGAAAGGCTGTTTGCCAGAGGTGCTGAGAGGATTAGCTGGGGCTGACCACTTCCTACAGAAGGAAGGACCATGTCACACAGTCACAGAGTGTCCCTCCCATGGCAGCTGCAGGAAGCCACAGCTCTCACCAGGAGTGGCCATGCACTGGAGCCATTGCCAACACTCAGCACTGATGACAAACATCTAGGCTGAGGAATGTCACACTCCAAGGTAACGAGACCTCATTATCTGTACACAAATCATACCTGGGGATTGTCCATCATGTGCTCCTCCGTAAGGAGAGAGAAGTTCCAGAGTCTTTGATGAGTGACTCAGGTATAGGCAGAAAAGTGTTACCTAAACCTAAACAAATGAGAAGATTCCAGCAGGTGAGCTTTGAGTATTCATGCACACATTTTATAAATAAACAGTATCCTGATTGACAAAACAAACACGCAAACTGGAAAATAAATAAAAACTTCATATCATTAAGCATGTCCTGAAGCAAACACCTAACTTTGCCATATCCCTTGGTTGGTACTGTTTCTGTCCATGTGCTTTTGTTCCAGTTAAAGTAAATATCAGCCTTGAGAATAAAAGTGGTGGATCAATCCATTTTTTACACTTCTACTGTGGACAGGGTAAAAATAGGATACATTTTCTCCCCCTAAAGAGCTTATGTTCATGTGAAAAAAATCTGGTGACAAAAAGGCATAGCGAAAAAATGTACATCAGTAAGTACAATTTGGTATAAAGTATCCTGTGCATATATGTAAATTCATCAGAAGAAAATTAGAGTTACAGACCTGTAACATTGGATGGGTAAATTAGTGATGTGAAGAAGCGGTTTGTTTATTTGTCTGTTTGCAGAGGACTTGCTAGCACCCTGCAAGAGGAAAGAACAGGGAGGAGGAGGAGGAGGTTCTAAGGAAGGACCATGTCCCTACGTTAGGGGTGTTCGTGATGGGGCTGTGAATGTCTGGGCAGCTGAGGAATTTAGGTCCGATGGAATGGGCCACAGCAGGCTGCTCCTCTCTGCAGGTTTCCTCACCGGCCTGATGTGCTCTAACATTTCTAGAGAAAGGCCGGGGTGGGGAGGGAGGCGTAGGGAAATTCGGAGGATGAAAAGGTTGGGATCAGGAAGAATAGGGAGAAGCGTATGCCAGAGGTTCCAGGTATGACCACCGATGGGCTCTGTAGAAAGTCTGTGAAAAAATCGTGGTCACCTGTGACTTGTGTCACAGCCCTCCGTGTCTCACATGAAGCGAGAGAGGTTAACCCAGTCAGAAAGGGCTGGACGACAGAGGGTGTGTATCTGGTTCTGTCTCACTTGGACACCATTAATTATAATTTTTTTTTAATGAGGAAAAGAATAAATTCTATTTTTAGTTTGTGTTGAGGGATCAGAAGTACACGCAGTAGGAAATACATCGAATATGGTGAATGGAGACCGAGAGAGAATGCTAGAGGCATGGCTGTGGTAGTTTTCTGTGATAATTGATGATTCATCCCCAACAGAGGAGTTCGAAACTATTCAGAGGGAGTTAGCACGATGTTGCAAGAAAGGACATATGTTTGGTGTTTACGTATAAGAACCACAGATTTAGGATTTGTGAGGTGAACCTCCAATAGCCCTGTAGATTAAGTATGAGAAAGAAGTGAGTTGTATTTATTACTCAAGGTTATTTTCCAATACGTGATGCATTAGAATGATAATTTTTGAAAAACAAAGAATAGTATCTTCTAGCACAATTTCTGAACTGTATACTGTGGAACTCTAGTTCAGTAGAATCCTGTGTATGTTACTGTCACATACATATGTGAAAAGGGTTTTGTAATCAAATATGTTTGAGAAATAAGGAGTTAAACATATTTACTCTGTAATGCCTACAACCCTTTAAAATGCTATCGAGCATTTTGAATTTTAAAGAAGGTAGCTCTTGATGCACAATCCCTTTCTCTCCCTTATTTTTGTTTTTGTTTTATTTGTATCAAATCGGGGAGTACAGTTGGATGGAGCTTTGCTTTGACAGCATTCTAGTGGACTCTGGGTTTCTTTGTCAAGACCCTTGTGGAAATGGAGGTTTATAGTGTGCATTTTTGTCAGGGCAGATGGGTGCTTTCCACTGAAAGGTGTTTCTATGTGTGACATTGAAGATAAATTAATGAAGGAAGAAATTAGGAATATTAGGCTGACAGATATTTTAAAGTAGGGCATAACAGATGCCATAAAAAGCATTTGGAAAGTTTAAAGTAGGAGATAAAATGTGTGCTATATGGAAGATACTGGATGAGAGTCTTTGAATATTTATAGTACAGATGTGAAAGTATAGGACCAGTTTCAGGGAGAAATGGGACAGAATCCAAGCCACATTTGAGAATGCTTCTCTTGAAGGTTTCCTGTGTAAAAGGGAGAAGTATTGCTAAGTTTACAAAGATCAGCCTCAGGATAAGACCTGAGCTCACCACACTGCCTCTAATCTTCCGGGACAGGGAACCTTAAGAAACACTCAGGTCCTCTACAAGGGTGAGTAAGGAGTTCTAGGAAGGAGAATTGAAGGTGACAGCTATTGGATAAATTTTAAGAAGCCTTTGCTGAAATGTCTCATAAAGTATACATAGAGAGAAAAGGCATAAGGAGATAGAGAATTCTCTCGGTTGAAAAAATAAATCTGAATTTCCATAGTTTTCCCTGGTTAGGCCTTATTGAAAAATTCATTTCCCGCTAATGGTGTCAAGCAGCCCTGTCAGCCCTCATTATTGTAGCAGAAAGGAAAAGAAGGAAACAGTTTAGGGAACCTGGTCTGAATAGGAATGTTGTTATTTCGGTTGTTATTTCAGTTTTCCAACTATCACCGAAAACAGATTCTGTTATCTAAACCTTGCAGGGCCAAGGGTCCCAAATAACCACCCTGTTCTGATGAGTTTGTGAGGCCTGGTAAGAGGTACTGACTAAATAAAAAGGGGGACCAGGCAGGCCCATTTCCTTTGGCAAAGGAAAGGTAAAAT
The DNA here is from genome assembly GCA_004026885.1 of Lyroderma lyra. Classification (NCBI taxonomy): domain Eukaryota; kingdom Metazoa; phylum Chordata; class Mammalia; order Chiroptera; family Megadermatidae; genus Lyroderma; species Lyroderma lyra. Next base: position 99,789 of record PVJL010004977.1, read on the forward strand.
GAGATGGAAATAAACTAGAAAAAAAAAAAGGAGATAACATAAGTCTGGTTCTCAGATAATTCTAGAGCCCTGGCATCCACCCTGGCTTAAATCTTGGAAAGTATCAAGTTCAGTACTAATTTTGGCCTACACAAGAAAAATAGGTCATAGATGTGCTTAAATTTAGTTATACCATTTCAGCCTCAACTGCTTGGGAACTTCTGGGAAATTTTATTTAAAAAAATAATCAGGTTTTATCAACTTTGTTTCAGAGATTTCCCCCCCAAAAATCTCTGAAACAACTCCAAAAGCCATATGCCGGCTATGTCCAGAAGAAGGTAGACCAGAGTATGAGAAACTGAGCCGAAATAACTCAAGTCTGTAAAGCTGTCTTTTGAGTCTCAATAATTCAACACCTACGAAACATCGTTGAGAGGTATTTTTCAATCAAAAGGTAGAAACTCGGATAAGTACAGGGATGTGCATTTTAACTCATAGGCTTACTTCTTTTTGGAATTAGTCTTCAGTGAAAGATTAAGCCTTTGTAAACCAGAGCACAGCACAACCTCGACTTTTATTCGTCCCTTGGGAGTGAGAACAGTTTTCTGTAGAAGTTACAGTTTCATCTGGATATTCAAGCTTGGCGCTCTTATTGTTCACACACTTGGATGGCTGACCCAGAGGGTCTTTCTCTCATTTCCGAACCCCTCTGATAAGGAAGGGTTTGCTTTAACACGACTTCGCCCTTCGTCTGAGCATGCTAGCGTGCTTCCACCACCACCCCATAATACCCTGTGACTGAACCCTTTGATTTCCAACTCTCTCCACTTCCTGTGAGTTGAAGAAGAACTTAGAATTACATTGTTTAGAACTGAAGGGGATGCAGTAATAGTGCTCTTTTAGGCCAAGCCTTTCATTTGATGAGGACTCTGATTGGCCACCCAGAGAAGTCGCATGACTTGCATTCAGTCACATGAAGGCTTATGGGCAAAGCTTGGCTGTGGTCCCCCTGACTTCCTGTTCTCATGACACCTTGTGATGCTTCCCAGATCCGGTCACCTCACCAGACCTGAGTCATGAAAACAGTGGCATGTAGAGACCAGCCATACTTTATGAAGTGATGCTATTTTTCCTCATCTAAAGTTAGTTTATCTTTCTACAAATTTAGGGTTGGAACCCAACTCAGAAATCATCTATTTGAACCTCCCATGAACACAGGTGTCTTGCCTGTAATATTCTTGAAACACTTATTTGGCTTCAGCTTCCTTATTATCTGCTCCTGGGATCCATCTTTAGGAAAACCAAACCACACCAAACATTTCACTAGAATTGGTTTTGTTGTTATACTGAGCAAAATGTTACCTTCTCTTCACTTCTATCCTTTACCCCGATTCTGCCGTGCAGAATAAGGCCAAAAGCAAAGAGTGACTTCCCATTCGACCACAGGAGACGCCTTCAGAAGTTTTAAGACATTTATTCTGTCTTCCCTTGGGCCTCTCTTTTCTTCTCCAACCTAAACATTTAATTTTCTAAACTGTGGCTCATAGGATATAGTTGCCAGATCCCTCATGATGGTGAACTTTGTATGTAATTCTTTCTGAAAATATATTCTCCTTATCCACTCATTTAACAGAGATTTACTGATCAACAACTAAGTGGAGGGAGATTAAAAAAAACAAGCCAGTAAATAAGAACATATGCAGTTGGTACATGATGATACAGGCTATGGAGAAAAATTAGGCAGACTATGGGGAGATGGAGAATATGTGTATGGTCAGGAGGTCAGAGACTTGCTATTATACTATTCACAGTGATAAGGAATAAACTTATTGGGGAGATGACATTCATGCAAACATATAAAAGAAACGAGAGCAGAGAACTTGCAAATGTTTGAGGCAAGAGGCTGTGGACATAGAGTCAAGAATAAGCCAGACTGTTGGGAGGACAGCAAGATGGCCTTTGAGGCTCCAATAGGGGCAATGAGGGAGATAATGGCAGTAGGTAAGGTCTGGGAGGTTGTTATGGGCTAAACTGTGTCCTCACTCCCCCCAAATTCATGTGTTGAAGTCCTAATCCTCATTACCTCAGAATGTGAATGTGTTTGGAGACAGAGCCTTTGAGGAGGTCATTAAGTAAAGTGAGGTCGTTAGGGTGGACCCTAATCCAATATGACTGGTGTCCTTATAAGAGGAGATTAGGTTACAGACGCCCAGATAGGGAAGACCTTGCTAGGATACAAGGAGACAGCAGCCATCTGCAAGCCAAGGAGAGAGGCCGCAGAAGCAATCAAGCCTACTAACACTTTCATCTTGGACCTGTTGCCTCCAGAATGGTGAGAAATTGATTTCTGTTGTTCAAGCCATCCAGTCTGTGGTACTCTGTTATGGCAGCCCTAACAGAATAATACCGAGCTAAAAAGGATGAAATAATGTAGGACCTTGACAGTCATTTTAAGTACTTTCAGTACAATAGGAGCCAGTGGAGGGGTTTGAGAAAATGACTGGGTTTATGTTTTAAAGGGATCACTTTAGCTTCTGTATTGAAAGTAGTCCATAGGGAGGCGAAGGCAGAAGAAAAGCCAGTTAGGAGGCTGCTGCAGAAATTTATATGAGGGTTGGAGGTGGTGAGAAGAGAAAAGTCTTGGAATGTGTTTTGTAGATCAACGAGAATGGATTTTCTGATGGATTGCATTGGTGATGTGAGTAGCAAAGGAGCAGAGGATGAAGCTGGCCTTTTGGCCATTGTAACTGGAAGAATGGAGTTTACATGCACTGAGATGGGAAAGACTGTAGGAGTGGCAAGTTGTAGTGGGGAGGACAGCTTTTAAAGGGGAAAGATCAGGAAGTCAATGTTGAGCACATTAATTTTAAGATGCCTCCTCATCTTTGAGTTCTGAATACTGAGTAGGTTATTGGATGCATAAGTTTAGCATTCAGACTGGTGATCTGGGTAAAGATATTGATGACACTGATGAGATCCTTTAGGGTGTAATGAGCCCAAAAAAGAGAGAACTTGGGATTGAGCCCAGGGTCCTGGGTACCAAGCAAGCAAGCAAAGAAGGAAGAACAAGTGAAGTGAGTGAAGAAAGAGGAGAGTGGTTTTCACCAACCCAAGTCAAGGAAGAGTTTCTTGAGGAGAGAATGATTCCTGGGATAAACGCTGCAGATACATCCAATAAGGTAAGGGCCTTACTGGATTTAGAGATTGTGGGGGAAGGTCATTGAGTGATGTGATCACAGGGTGACCCGTGGGCTGGGCCCAGGCAATCAGAGGCTCCTCCCCTCCTGGGAATGTACGTTCTGCCTGCTTTTCCCACACTAGCAGCCATTCCAAGGACATAGCCTTGAAACAGTAGGGTGTTGTTGAGACCATCTGGATTGAATATGTGACTGAACTCTGTTAAGGACTCTCCAGAAACTTTTTTTAAAAGATTTTGGTTGGCGGATACCCAGGACAAGACTCGTACTTTCATTCTTTTGCTTGTTAAACCCACCACCTACCAATCTGGAGTGGTCTGCCTCTTTCTTCAGTCTCTCCCTTGTATGGCAGCCAGTTTCAGGTTTTACCTAGGAAGCTCCTGAGTTTAGGTACCATCCATGATGAATAGGTCACCGGTGACATTGACAAAGCTGGTTCAGGGAGTGGGGAAGACAGAAGTGTGATTGGCATGGGTTCAAGAAAAAGTTGGGGAGAAGAATTGAAGCCAGCAATTATAAAAATATTCTTTGGAGAACTCTTGCTGTACAATGGGCAAAGAAATTGTGTGGTGACTAACAGGGAATACATGAGAGGTGTTTTGTTTTGTTTTTTTATGGAAGATATTGCAATATATTATTATGCTGAGGGTAATGATCCAGTAACAAAAGAAAATTGTTGAAGCAGCAGAGAGAGGATAATTGCTGAAACAATGTCCTGGAGTACATAAGAGGGAATGGCACCCAGAATACAAGTGGAGCAGCTGGTCTCAGATGGGACCAACAGCTATAGAATAGCTCCATAGCCCTATCCAGTAGCCACTAGCCACATGTGGCTATTGAAATTTAAGTTAATTTAAAATGAAATAACGTTTAAAATTTACTTCCTTAGTCATGCTAGCCTTGTTTCTGTAGTCACATGTGACTAGTGATGATAGCTCTGGACAGTGCCAACTTAGAATATTTTGATCATTGTGGAAAACGCTATGGAACAGCCTGAGCTATACTAATGGGGAGGGAGGAGTATGTATGCACTCACATGTAGGCAGATGGGTAGATGTGGTGGGGAGAGCTTATGGAAAGTCTGTACTTATTCCTTCTCTTTTACCACTTAGAAAGGGAGCAAGGTCATGGGCTGAGGGTGAGGATGGAGAAGGATATTTCTGTAGGAGATACAGACAGTGAATGGACAAGGGAAAAATGGAGGGATTGCTGGATAGCTTTAAAGGTTAGTGGTCTTTCATTTAAGGAGGCCATCCAGGACCCTGTGTGCTTTCCTCCAGCCATGATCGCTAGCATGGATGCAGTGCAGGAGCAGGTGGGAGGTTAAGGCTGCTCTAATGAGTGATGCTCTGTCCCACCGCACAGGAGAATCATCCGGGTGAGCTATTAAAAAGTATAGAAGCCTTATCCCCACAGCGGAGGTTCTGATTGAACATTCTGAAAGTGGGCTCTGGGCATTGATCTATTTAAAGCTCCCGAGGCAATTCTAATGCACAGGCATGTTTGAAAACCACTGAGTTATAGCAAGAAGGGACCTTGGCTAACAATGGACCATGCCATGCTTCACAAGGTGCACTGAAAGGGACTTAGGACATGGGGAGGATAGGAGATGGGAACAGATTGGGGGTGGCCAAGGCTGGTGGGTGATGAGAGATGAGCTGGGATTCCATGCTTCTTGTGTGACTAATGCAAGTTAGGTAGGGGGCACGGCGAGGTTTGCCACACTGGTCTAAAGCAGTGTAGTCATCAGAAATGCTATAATGCATACCACACTGATAATTTTAAACTTATTTGTAGCCACATTAGAAAAAGAAAACAAGTGAACTTAATTTTAATAACATATTTTCTGTTACTTAATACATGCAAAATATTACCACTTCAACATGCAATCAGTGTGAGAGTTATTAATGAGATATCTGAGGTCCTTTCTGTGTACTTTGTCTTGGAAGTTTGGTGTGTGTTTTACACTTACAGCACATCTCAAACCAGAGCAGACGCATTTCGAGTGCTAAGTAGCCACATGTGGCTGGTGGCTACCATAGTGGCTGATGTGGGTATAGGAAGTGGGTTTAGGAGAATGTAAGCCTTGCATGCTTACATTCTGTGGGACTTGCTTTTTAGAATACAAACATACTGTAATGCATTCAATCATAAATAAATATATATGTATAATATAACCCTTTGATAGCTTGACATATAGACTATGACTAATTCTAAAATTATTTTGATAACATTGTATTATTGTTCACTCTACTGAGATAATTTTTAAAATCTTCATGTACAATATTCCTTGCAGTCACCCCAAAATTTGACATGCTTGCCCTTGGGGCATCTTTATATACATTTGTGAAAACAGGATTACTAAGTACCCTTCAATTTTAATGCTTTTCATTACGATTGTCAAGCCAGGTATGACGATATCTAATTATGTTCTTATCTAACCCAATACATAATAGCTTCTTGATAAAGGTATCACGAGAGTCTTAGTCATGTGCTCTGTTAAAGTCCCACAATGCCCTGCCAGCCACACTCAGCTAACAGGTTCGCTGGGCATGCCTTTCCTGAGGAATCTGTCAGTTTCAGTTCCCAGAGCTCCCTGCTTCCTTTTCTGTGTGTCCTTCTGCAAATCTTTTGATAAACTAGTCTGCATGTTTGCTCTCATGTGTGGGGAGGTCATCTTTTCTAGTTTTCTGATAGCGGAAGTTACTGACTTTGAAAGAGAAAGGAAGATAGGAGAGTGATCGACCACTTGCCATTCTAGGTGATAGCAAAGCAGGATTTGATTTGTCGGACCTGAACTTAGTATTCTAGGATACAAATAAGATTCCAGGATTATAAATAAGGAGGAGCTTACATTTCAAATGACAAGAAATTGACCAATCTACTTTCAAAATTGCCAAAGGAGGTGGATGGAGGACAAGTTCTACATAAAAGTACACTAAGGAAGATGAGAAAGAGGTGTGACACAGAGACATGCAGCAGAAAAAAAAAGAGTACCCTCAGACATCCTCACATAAAAATAACAGGCTGTAGGCTAGGTAGTTTGATTAGATGTATTGTTTTAAATGGGACAGAAAACAATGGTACTATCCTGTTTCCAACGGTATACATGGTCAGCCTAGTCTCACTGGGCTAAATTCAAAGTGTCAGTAGGCTGACCGCATGTACAGTTTGAAACAGGGCAGTACCATTGTTTTCTGTCCTATTTAAAACAGTACATTTGGTCAGCCTACCTAGGAAATACAACTTGAGTAATGTCTGATGTCTACGTACTGGTTGCTCATAGTGTGTGGCATAAACAATCTTACACTTAACACAGGGAACTAACTGGGCTTTAGGGATGGCACCAAGTGCTGCTGGAACAAGACTGACACTTAGAACTAGGAGCAAAAGCATGGGTCTTTTTCAAAAGAAACTGACTTCGGAGTGTGCTATTGCTTGGTCAGCTAGAACAAGAGTTGAAGGCTCCTTCTTCAGGCAGAAAACCTGACTAGTCCCAGACCCAAGAAAAATCTTAGTCATTGCCCAGGCCATTAAGGTACAATTTTAAAGCATGATTCTCACAATCAGGTTGCTTTGTCAGACAGTTCTTCTTTATTTGCTCTCTTATCTTGGTTTTATGCATTTTTGTCCACCACACGAGACTATTAGGATAAGAACTGTGAAAAGACACAGATATTGTGAATCACACATATACCTTAAGCCTGGGTCTATCAGTGCCCACACAGTGACACCACGGCAATTAGCTAAGCTCAGTCTCCTATCTTCCTCTATAAAATGAAGTAATGAAGCTACTTTCTGGGGTTATTATGAGACTTACAGATGACATATTCTGACTGCTTGGCACATAATGGGCATTCAGTAAATGCTAATTTGGTCTTGAAATTATGGACATGGATTAGACAAGGACTTTTTGTCTTGTTCAGCTGGTTATTACACACACACACACACACACACACACACACACACAGTTCACTATGTAATAGTTGCCTAAAACAGGCTGAGTATTAGTGAGCTCTGGTTAGGGCCTTGGAAATGGCAAGGTAGGAGTTCCCTGGTGGTGTAGTGGCTTAAGGCTTCGGCGCTGGCGCTGTCAGAGCTGCGACCTGGGTTCGATTCCCGGCCAGGGAACTACCCACATACAAAAAAAAAAAAAAAAAAAAAAAAAAGAAATGGCAAGGTAGAAGTGAGGACCCAATTTGGGGTATCTTAAGCAAATGCCTGAAGTGAGTCTTACTGTGCTGGAAGGATTTGATGGGTAGCCTTTAGTCTGAGACGCATTCAATTCTCTCTCTTGTTTTTAACAGATTTATTGAGGTATGGTTGCATACTATCTAATTCATCCATTTAAAATGTACCACAGTTAATTTTAGAACATGTCATCACCTCTAAAAGAAACCCTATACCTTTTTGCTCTCACCTTTTCTTGCCTCTCCCCAGCCCTAAGTAGCCATTCATCTACTTCCTGTCTCTATAGATCTCCCTGTTCTGGACATTTCATATGGAAGAAATAATAAAATATGTGGGTTTTTTTTGGTAACTGGCTGTTTTCACTTAGCATCGTATTTTCAAGGTATATCCATATGGTAGCATCTATCATTACATTACATTCTATGGCCAAATATTATTCCAAGGTAAGATCTACCACATTTTGTTTATCTGTTTGTCAGGTGGTGGGTGCTTGGATTATCTCTGCCCTTTCATCTACTATGAATAATATTTCTATAAATATTCATGTACATGTTTTTGTGTGGAAATATGTTTTTGTTTTGGGGTTTTTTTTGAAGTAACATGTACTTTTTAAAAAAATTAAATGTATTGAGGTGACACTGGTTAGTAAGATTACATAGGTTCCAGGTGTAAAATTCCACAGTGCATTGTCTGTGTGTTGCATTGTGTGCTCACCACCCAGTCAGTTCTTCTTCCATCACCATGTATTTGGCTCCTCCTCCCTCCTCTCCCCTCCCCACTTTACTCTCTGGTACCCACTATTCTGTGTCCATGAGTTTTTCTTTTTTCTGTTTTGATTGTTCATTTATTCTGTTCTTTAGATTTCACATGTAAAAGAGATCATATGACATATGTTTTTATTTCTCTTGGGTATATACCTAGGAGTGGAACTGCAGGATTTTAGACTTCTTTTGAGGTTCTGATCACCACTTAGGTCAAGAGTTAGTGAGTCTACCCTTATCTCCCTAAAACACTCTTTTGTGATAATCCTGTTGTCTGGTTGTTTATTCACTTTGTTAATGATCACTGAACAATTACTGCAAATCAGATAATGTTCTACGCACTGAGCAGCTGTGGTAGGCACTTGGGTTTTCAGTCTGTTCCAGGTCTAGATAGAACTTGACAGTATGGTACACTTACCTGCAGCAGGCATAATTGTAGACTACCTATGTAGGAAAACAAACATAGTCCTTGACCTGCATCTTCCTTGGTTATCTAAATAAAATATCATCATTTCTTAGGAACTCTCATAGAAGCATCTTGTTCACACTGCTTATTTATGCATTCATTATGTATTAATAATTTCCTAACACATTCATTCAACACAAATTTATTAAGCACTGATACTCTGTCAATCACTGTGCTAGACTTGGTGGATGTAATGACACTCATTTCTTGTCAGAGAATAATACAAGTGTTGTCCAGAAAGTATCCAGCCATATAATATGAAAAACAGAGCATTTATGGCTGGATATTTTCTGGACAGCTCTCATATACATGAATAAGTTGTTATGGTGTCAGTAGACACAGAAGTAAGAGATATCACGGTACAAGTAGTTTAATATTGCCAGATCATAAAGTGCTTCTGGGACAAAAAAAATCTTCAAAAGAGAAATATAATTGCTTGATATAAAGCCTGCCAGTGGGAATTAATGATTAAGAGAAAAAAGGTTAT
>PVJL010004978.1:0-117439 GCA_004026885.1 Lyroderma lyra
TCTTCTTCCCCCTCCCCATCTTCTCCTTCCTCCTCTTCCCCTTCTTCCCCTTCTTCCTCTCCCTCCCCATCTTCTCCTTCCCCTTCTCCTTCTTTCCTTTCTTCTGCCTCCTCTTCCCCTTCTCCATCTTCTCCTTCCCCCTCCCTATCTTCTCCTTCCCCGTTTCCTTCCTCTGTATCCTCCTCTCCCTCCTCCTCCGCTTCCCCTTCCTCTTCCTCTACTTTCCCCTCTCCTTGTCCCTCGCCTTCCCCTTCCTCCATGCCTTTGTTTCTTTCTTCCTGGTAGCCTTGTTCCCTCTCCTTTTGCTCCTGTTTCTTCTCCTCTTCTAAATTTTTCTCTCCCTCACCCTGGCTCTCCATTTCTCCTCCCCCATCTTTCTCCTGCTCTTCTTCTTCACTTTGCCTCTGTTCCACTCCTGAATTACCCTTCTTCCAGTTTCCCTCACCTCCAACTTCAGGCACATCCTCTGCTTCTCCCAATGATTTTCCATTGCCTTCACTCACCTCTGTTCTGTTTGTAATGTCATCTGACAGGATATCTGCTTTCTCCTTTTCTCCAGGCATCTCCACATTTTCCTCTATCTCTTGTGCCTCAAATTCGCATCCTTCCGAATCCTCTTCCTCTGTCATCTCTGACAAGTTGTCACACTTAAAATCATAGCTTGCCATGGATTCGGACATTTTCCATTCAGTATCTTCCTCCTGTCCTTGTTCAATAAATTGTCTGTTACGCCATAAGATTTGGTAAGTTTCCACTTCGTCATCTGTTTCTCCACTACTAAATTCTACTGACTCAGGCATCTCGAAGTCACTAGTTGTACCCGGCTGACTTCCACTTGTACTTTCACCATCTAAGTAACTGCTTGGCTCCTGTATAAATTGTCTTGGACTGCCAAAGATCCCATCTTGCTTGTTCCCTCTCCTTTCCTTAATAAAATCATTATTTTCTTCAATATCCTCAATATTCGTATCTTTATTTGGTAAGTCCTCAGAGGAGGATGTATTATATTTTATGTTCTCTTCAAATTTTCTTGTATCCTTTAGACCTGCCATTTCTGCCAGCATACTTTCCCTGTCAAAGAGTATTTCTTCTGAGTCTGAGTCTTCCTCACTGTATCCTTCATAACTTGTTCTTTCTATTTCCTCATCATCACCTGTAAAAATACCATACTTATTGTTAAATCTAAACATCTCCTTTTGCAAGCCCTCCACACTGGTGTCGGCCTGAGGCTCAGGATGGCTTGAGTCATGACCTATGTCCTCATCTGCAAATGGTTGCACAAACACACTTGTTGGTATCATGTACATTCCTGTAGCCAAGCGTTGTTTATACACTGTCCTTTTTTTCAATGTTTTGGACAACTCTTCGCTTTCATAATCACTGCTATCATCACTTCCAGTATCAGCTGTACGCTGCTTCAGTTTTTCAACTCTTTCTTGTTTCTGTAAATTTGTTGAAGTAATCGTCATACTACTATTAGCTGACAAAGGTAACTTATCTACTACAAAAACTGCCAAGATTTTGCATTGCTATCAGTTTTACTAGGAGAATAAAAACATCCAGTTTTACCAGACATTTTGCTCAGATTTTGTTTTTTGGGGGGATAATTTATGCTGCTCTCTAAGTCTATGGTACATCTAATTTTGAGTTAGTAATATGTGTCTGTATTTAACTTTCAAATTCTTAACTACCAGTTGTAACTTGGTCATTACTCACAGTACCATCAGTATTTATTCTTTGACCCTTACCTTAATCTGAATCAATTCTTAACTATAACACATTTCTAGACTGATTTTATAAAATACTGTTTAAAATGTATACTTCTCTTGCATGAAAAGGTAGTTGAGTTTAATCTTTCTACCTTTTTTATCATTTTAATTGTCCAATTTTGATTGGTCTTTTAATTCCATGAAATTCACAAAGTTAAAGTAAACGAAAATGTGAAATATTTAAAAATTAAAAAATCAATAGCTTATTTCCAGAAAAAAATAACTTAACTAAAAACTGCAAATGAAATCTTTATGGATACACTAAATAATAATGAATATATTTTTCTTTCCAAAACAACATCTTGGGTTTTCAAATTTTTGAACCTCTTACCTATTATAGTCTTTAATTATAATTTGCATACATGAAAAAAACCACTACACAGAAAATACTTAAGGTAAAACGTAAGATTTTTATAAAAGCTATGAAATTAATCATCACTGAGATCTGAATGATACATTAAGAATATGAAATTGATGTCCTGCTGGACAAAATAAGGCAAAAATAAAGTTATTGAACAAAATTCTACAAGCTAATGGATTAAAATAGTAAGTGAATTTGGTTCTCTGGACAGTAAAACCCCATTAAATCAAGTTTTAAAAATTGTGATGAGTGTTAGGCCCAGGAAGAGGTCATTTTTGTTGCTAAAAACTTATTTAAAAAGCACAAGTTAAAATTTAATATACAGAAATAGTATAATAAATATTTTTTTGTTCACTAAAGTAGGCCTGGTAGGACCTTTACTTAAAAGAAGTAGGTGAAGTATAAAATATATATCAATTTCAAAAAAGTATCTTTGTTTCTCGTTTGTTCTAAGTCCTATTCTTTAAAAATTCATGGGAGTTCCCTGATGGTGTAGTGGCTTAAGGCTTCGGCACTGGCGCTGTCAGTGCTGCGGCCTGGGTTCGATTCCCAGTCAGGGAGCTACCCACATACCAAAAAGAAAAAAAAAATTCATGATTCTTTTAAGAGTCCTAAGAGAGACAAACGCCCAGGTGCCAGAAATAATTTCCTAGTGTAAGTGCCTTTATCTCCCTACCACAAAACAGCAGCACAGAAGAGGCAGAACCCAGAGTCAAAGACAAGAGGACAGAATAGGAAAGCTGTCTGCTTAGAAGTATAGTCATTCAATAAGTCAGTCAACATTCACTCAGCTTCCACAACTGTGTTAGGAGTACAGCTCTCTCATATTAAAAAAAAAAAAAAAAAAGAAAATGCTGCTATTCACCATGCCTCTCAGTAAAACACAGATAAGACTAATGAGATTTGGCACTAATATTTTTGTAATTAGCAAGATTCTCTTGCATTTCAATGACTTTGTTTTAAAGGCTTTTTAGCTAAGCAATGTGGCAAAGGCACTAGATATATAAATTAAATGTTTTCTATAGCCGCCTTCTTTCAATTTATATTTCTCCAATTTATTCTTCCAATCCCCAAACCCCTCATCCTTTTACCCTACTGGTCCTTAAATCCAGGAAAAGCAAAGGATTTCAGGGTAGGCCTTTATCTCTCCAGGGTTGTGAAAAACAGACTACTCCTTCCTCTTGCTATTCATTTGTTATTCATTAAAGGTCTGTTTTTATCACCCATGCACAGTTTGACTAATTTCCAGATGTTTAGTTTTGTTTTTATGCTGTTAATTCCTTGATAAATTAAGGCTTATTCCAAAAATTGGAAAAGCAATTGTCAAATATTTTCACTAAAAGCACAAAATTTTAGAGCTAGAAAAGATGTTCGTATCATCCTGTAAGCTCAGCACAGTAACTCACCCAAAGTGATACTTAACTAAAGTCTGAGGGCCACTATGATAAAACAGTAGCCTCCTGCAATACTTAAGAACTGCAACAATAATCTTTTGCCTTGATGGCAAGAAAGTATGCCTATTAAGACTTGCTAGTGACTTTTTGCATCATAGAAAATACATACCAACAAGTTCAAATTGAGGCTATCTATATTGTGTTCCTTTGTGTTTTACATTCTAAAGTAAGTGAACACTTACCTTTCTTGTGTTCTTTCCAAAAACCTTTCAAGGAAAAAAAATTAAAACTGTTCTTAATTACCATAATAAAAATAACTCTCTATATTATACCTTTTGTTTGTGAAGTGGTAATAATTTTAAAGACTTCTCATTGGAATTTAGGCTCATCATGTGTGTCTGAAATAAATAAAAAAGTATATATTGTAAAAATAATAAAGACTATATATAATTCTATATTTATACTTTATAAAAATATATACATAACACGAAATAGTTCAGATAGTTATAATCAAGTTTCAATTGCATTCTTATGATGTGAGGACTGAAATGCATTTTATTGTAGGTAATGTATACCTAAATAAAACTGATTTTAAAATAAAATGAGGGGTTCCCTGGTGGTTTAGTGGCTAGGCTTCCGTGCACTCAACACCGCAGCCCGGGTTCGATTCCTAGCCAGGGAACTACCCCGCCTCCCCCCCCCAAAAAAAAACAAAATAAAAAGCTTTTTATGCATATTACAGTATAGAAAGTACACAGATACACATATACACAAATGCATAATGAAATAAAATTCAAACTTATGAGTATATCTAGATACATAAATAAAAAAACCATTACCATATTTAAGATATCAGTAGTTTCTTCAAGGCTTTCTGAATCCACTGAAGAATAGCCTGCTTCTTTCTCTTTAGTCCTTACATCTCGAAAATAATCTGAATAATTAAAAGGGAAAACCAGATTTCAAAGAAAAAATGAGACAGCTGGATAATAAACAAATTACTCTGTAATATAAAGTGCAGATATAATTTTACTGAAGGTTCTTTAACCTTATGTTAAAGGAACTGAACACAATTCATTCACAGTGATAACAGGTTTTAAAATACATATCTTCCTGAAAGTTTGAAGATTTTGACACTGATGAGATAAGAACTGCTTCATTCATATGAACAGGCAAACACTATTCCTTTGGGTAAATACTACCCAAATATCAAGCTCTGTGATTCCCAGTCCTCAAAAAGGGCCCCAGTGACACACATCTTCCTGGTAGGTAAACCCCAATGTAATTCCTTTCCACATTTCACCAGATTGGTCTGTACGGCCAATAAAATAAAACAAACACAATTATGATGGTATTGTGGTTTATGTCTTGTCCCTCATACTCTCTCTTGATCACTTCCTCTGGGGGAAATCATGCTATGAGCATCCCCAGGGAGAAGCCCATGTGCTGAGGAAGTGAAGCTTCCTGCCAATGGCCACAAGAATGGGAATGAAAGAGGATCCTCCACCCCTAGTTGAGCCTTCAGATGATTGCAGTCCCATCTGACAGCCTGACTGCAACGGCATGAAATAATATGAGCCAGAACCACTCTGCTAGGCTGCTCCTGGATTCTTGAGCCTCTGAAATTATGTGAGACAATAAATGTCCATTGTTTTAACCCACTAAGTTTAGGGTCAATTTGTTATATAGCAACAGATAACTAGTATAAGCACCTAGGAACTTGCATGAAAAACTGCAAAGTTATTACATCATAAAGTAGATAACTAAAAATTTTAAGCTCTATTGACCTTACATTTTTCTCAATTATTATACCCCCATTTAGCATCCATATATTTATTTGAGAGGAGCTACTCAATGAAGTCTTCCCTAAAAATGCCAGTTCACATAGATCTATCCCTTGTAAATAGATTCAATACAAACAAGCAAATAATCAGTCTGTGTTTGTTTCATGAGATGTAATATGCAGGAGATATCAACTAAAGCTAACAATTAATTCTTAATGAACTTGCAGTATAGAGGGTATATACCCCGTAGTGAAACACTCTGATTTCCAGCATTTAGATGTGATTTCTCATTCTCCTATATCAATAAAAAACTACTGAATGAGAAATCACATCTGAATGCTGGGTATCAGGGTATGTTTCACTATGGAGGTACATGGAAGAATGAGTAGAATTGTGAGAGGCAGAAGTCAAGGTGGACAGGGAAGGAAATGAAGCCCCATGCTAACAGAAGCAGAGTGGCTTTACCATGTACTGGGAGCATACATTTTTATATATGTCAGGTTAGGTTAACCCCATGACAACAAGTGAGGTAAGTATTGTATCCCTATTTCACAAATGATTAAGTTAAAATTCAGTGACCCTTTTGGTACCAAATGTTAATCTCAGGTCAGTCTTGACTTTACAACCTCTCCACTAAGTCTGACTGTGAAGAGCTCAGTTTGATCATAATTAGAGGCTGGCAACTTTTTTTGTAAAAGGCTTACATAAAGTAAACATTTTAGGCTTTGTAGCCATATAGTCTCTGTTCTAACTACTCAAACTCTGTCACTGTACTGTGGAAGTTGCCATAGACAATACATTAAAGAAATGGGCATGAACTGAGTTTCAATAAAACTTTACAAAAATAGGGGGCTGGCTAGATTTGGTTCATGGGCCATAGTTTGCAGACTTGTAACCTCAAGGTTATAAGAAAAAGACTATTGAGAGATGAAGCTAGAAAAGCAGGTGGGAGTCATATGGGAAAATTTACACTTATTTTTTAAAAATATTAGGGATCTTCTGAAGACATTGGAGCAGATGAGAACTGAAGTGCATCTGAGGAAGATAAATATAAAAAGTGTAAAGCATAATAGATTGGAGAGAGCAGAGAACAGAGGTTTGAAAAACAGACAGTACATTTAAGCTCATGGTCTTGCCTTATATTTCACTGAGAAAAGAGAGCTCATCAGACCTGATATGCTTTATCTTCTCACCAACAAACATATACATTTATCTACATTTTCCTGTTAAAATGTAGGATGTGTCTTTCCTCTTACCAATGATTGTTCTGTATGAGTATGTTAGCACCTCCTGTCCTGTCAAGAGTTGTAAATCTTTGGTTATAGCCTCTGTCTCAAGTGCTACCAATATCTCTAGGACTACTGGCTCATGTCAATTAGCATACAAATATGCTCTAATATTTCCCATTGGCCTTACATCTCCCTCTAGCTGCCAGCCCATTTCTGTGTTCCCCTTCATGACCAAAATATGCAAAAGAATTATCTACACACACTATCTCTGCTTCACTACTTTATTTCCCATTAATGGCTCAATTCTTACTCTAGCTTCCTCCTGATCTTCCCCTTGTACTCTTGTCAAGTTTACTAGTAATCTCCACTTCATCAAATCCATGGCCTGCTCCTTTGAGCTCTTTTTCCTTGAGCTTTGCTCAGTACTTTGAAATCATGACCGTACTCTTTCCTAATTTCCCTCCTGCTACCCAGCTGGTTGATGAGGCTCAAGAAGGCTTCTTTGTTAGCTTTTCCTCCCCTACCCTTTAAATGTTAGATGTCCTCAGGGATAAATCCTGGGCTCTCTTCTCTTCCCTACTCTACTCTCCAATAGGTGATTTCACCAACTTTCATGAATTGTAAATATCTTTATGTTGATGGTTTTCAAATTTATACCTCTAGTCCACACCTCTCTTCTGAACATTAGGCTTGCTTTCTAGGCTTGCTTTCTCAACTGCCTGCTTGATATTTCTGCTTGGATGTCTCACAGATAGCTCAAGCTCAATTTTTTATTTTTTTCCCCTTCACCTTGTCAGCCATCCTCCTGCCTAGGAATCAAACCTGATTCTTTCCTTTCCTTCACATCTATATGTAATCCATCAAAAATTTATCAAGTTCAGTTTCTGTATCTAAAATATATTTCAAATCTGCCCATTCTTCTTAATCTCCACTGTAAACACCTTGAGCCATACACCATCATCTCTTATAAAAGGCTCTTAATTATTCTTCCTACCTCTAGTCTGGCCTTCCTATAATCCACAAAGACAAAAGTGATCATCTTAAAATATAATTTGGATTGCGGCACATCATGCCACTGTTTAAAACCCTTTACTGACTTTCTATTGCACTTAAAAACTTTCAAATCAAGTAGACTTGACATGGCCTATAAAATGATAATTTTTCACTGCCTCTCTATCAATACCTTGTCCTACCTTTTCCCTGATTCTCTAGCCCCAATGGTTGTCTTTCCTTTTCTTACAAACTGTCAACAAACTTTTACATATACTATGTTATTTGCTCAGAATGCACATATTATCTCTCTTTGTGTGTGGATATCTTTCTTATCCTTTATATTTTAGCTTGAATGTCACCTTCTCAACAAGGTCTTCCATGACCACCTTCCCTCCAAGATAAACACTTAAGTCTGAAAATTACTTGAGAAAAAGTCACATAATATGTTGGATACAATTTTCAAAAAGCTTTTTATTAATATAGTTTTAGCAAATAGTCACAAAGGATTAGGATGGCTTTTCCTTTTGATCTAGCTACTAAATTCTGTGTATCTTCACATTCAAATCTCAATATGGGAAACAACCTCCCCCAAACCATACTTCTCTTTGCCTTGTACACACTATTGTCAGAATCTACTTTTCCTACATACAGGTCAAAAGAGTTTCAGTGATTCTTATCTCAAAAGGAAACATCCACAAGTTGTGGGTAAGATGCAATTGTAGATATTAATCCATTCCCATAGCCCACAATTCTTTATTACCTTAACTTTTTGTCCAGGTTCCTAATTCCCATGATACTGAAAAAGTATTTGTGTCATGGTTCTTAATTCTAGATGCCTAGATTATCTTCTTAATTCCAAACCTACTGCTTTTACTCTGATCTCCTGGTGTTGGCTTCTTGTCTTGCCCCTATTATCCAAGCACAGGCCCTGAAGTAACATATACATACTCCTAAGACACAAAAATGTCCATAAACAAAGTTATTTAGAAGAGGTATATAATAGCTAATGATCTGAGGTTATAATTTAAAACATAAAAGCTGTATCTAATAGGTAGTGAGGTGGAGGTATTAATAATAACCATGAGTGTATGTACTAAGGGGTTTCTAGAAATGTTAGACTCAGTGCTAAGTATTTTATATGCCTCATTTAATTGTGACAATCACTCTATAAAGTAGGTATTATAAAATTCAATTCAAAGATAGGGAAACTGAGACTTAGAAAAATTAAGCAACTTTCCTAAAGTCAGTTACATAGTTAATACCTGTCAGAGCTGGCATCTGGTGCCAGAGCAACTTAACTCCATACCCCAGGCTCTTAACCACTATGATATACTGCCTAAATGCAGAACTTCACATAGGTCCAGAAGACCTGCATTTAAATCTGTTTACTTCACGTTTAAGCTGAATGACCTTGGACAAGTCACTCAATCTCTTCAAGCCTTGCTTTTCTAATCTATATAAATGAAGAATATACTCATAACTCCCACCTAATTAATGGAGTGGCTTCAGGGTTTAAAGAAGGTAATATAAACTAAGGTACTAAGTATGCCAAACACTGCCCTATAAAGATACGCTGCTGTTGTTATGTGGTATTTTTAAGGTCACTGATAATGCTTTCCATTTCTAAGAGCATTCCTGTATTTGAGTTCAAATGAGAGATGTCAGTTTCTAACTAGGAAGAAAACAATTTTATTGGCGAAACCAGCTTAAGATAAATACAAAAACAATAGGAATAAAAGGTACATTTTCTGTGAGAGCAGGCAGAGTATCAACTGTTACCTGGTTCCTCAGGTGGCAGGGGGCTCTCATTTTGATTTATCGTTTTCTCTGGAAAACCACTTATAGACATCCACATAGGAATTGAACTGCATGATGAACAAACAGGTGACTCAAGAGTCTCTTCAATCGGAAATTGTGTTTGTGTCATTTGAAGAGAATCTGGGGATATGTCCTTTAAAATAAAAAGGTTAAATAAACTGTTAGATGATATTATACATTTAATACAGATATCAACTACCGTGTGGTTTGCTAAAAATATTTGAGAGACTTCAAATTTGGCCAATGTCCCACACCTTTCACTTTTCAATCTATCCCAAGGCTTCAAAATAGTTTTGTTGTCTCTGTATCTCATTTGCTCTAAATTGTCAATTTGGAAGCCTGTTTTTCACATGATGGGGGAAAGTATGCGTGTGTTTCCTCTGCCTTCCCTGAGGAACAAAAAATTACTCATGAGTCATAAACAAGCAACAACTAGAAAATACTATGGGAAGTTTCTCAATCTTTCCATAGATACTATCTCATAATAAAAAGCCAAACTTAGCCTTTTATCTCAAAAGAAATATGTTTTGGAACTTAAAGTACCTTTTTAAAAAAGGATTATCTTCCTTAAAATTATTTGGCATTTTATTTTTTAAAAGTATAAGTATCATTGAAATAATTTTAAAGTACAGAATGAGAATCTCTAAATTTAATTGAGGAAAAACATTTCCTCTCCCAAACTGAAGTCCTTATTTCTTTGTTTTCCATTTTCACTGTTTACAGTGTATAACCTGCCACTGCTCATGAGTTATAACTAAAGATAAAAGCAAAGTAGAAGTCAATCCACATACAATTCAGATAATACAGTGATAATTATCACTATCTACAAGCCAAGATTATCCATGATAATTTAAAGTCTCTACTTTTTTATCTAACAGCTTAACTCCAAGTTCCCTTTAAAGTTTGTAAGCCCTTTACTCTAATAATTTTATTCAATAACTTTATCTGACAAAACCCTTCTTTCATTTAAAAAGAAAATGGATTACTTTCTTCTAGTTTTCCTTGCAGTGCTAGAAAATACTGTTACACAGACTGGGCCACAAGCTTACCCTGTCTCTTCGCCGCAAGCGTCCTGATAAAGCTCTATGAAATACATCTCCTGAGGTCAGATCCTCAGTGGATAGAGAAGTTACTGCAGGTGTATAATAATCGTACATTTCACCATACTGAATTTCTTCTGCTATACGAACTCGTGGAGTGGCAAAAACTACCATGTGACATCCACCGCAAGCAACCTGCAGCATGAATCCAGATAAATTAACTGACATTGGCTTCAAATGCAAGTGGTTTTTTAACAGTTTTCAGCTACAAAACATTTACTTGGTAATAGACTTTCTAAACTGACTGACTCTCTCTCCACATACATGTGTGTGTGTGTGCGCACACACACACACACACACACACTCAAATATAAACACATATATATGAATTACAATATACAGTTGACCCTTAAACAACACAAGTTTGAACTACACAGGTCGACTTATATGCAGTTTTTTTTGTTGTTGTTTTTTTTTAATAAATAGAAGTCAGTCCTGCATAAGACTGGATTTTGCATCCGTGGATTCAATCAACCATGGACTGAAAACAGTGTTTACAATCTACAGTTGGGAATCCACAGATGCAGAGGGACAACTGTTTGCATTGTTCTATACCATTTTATATAAGGGGTTTGAGAATTCATGAATGTTGTTCCTGGAACCAATCAACTACAGATACTGAGGGATGACTACAGTTAAGGTTTTGGGAAGTCAAAAGTTATAAATAGATTTTTTTTCTACTTCACCGGGTTCACCACATTAGAAATCTTAAAAATTAGTAGAAGTTTAACACACCATTTTACTTTCAATTTGATATAGCATAGGGACAAAACTATTTGGCACATTACATTTCTCCTTACAAGTTAGAAAATGTTATTTTAATCTGAAAACAACATTAACAACTTGAAAAAATTACTCAGATAAGTTCTACATGCAAAAAAGTGATCCAAGAATAAATCAGTCTCTTGGGCTAATAATGTCTCCAAGCCTTTTTCTTTATATGAACGTTTTTAAAAAGTTTAATGATTAAATGTCCTTAGATCAAATATGCACAATGATGGAACAATTAAAAATGAAATCAACAAAGGATTTTGAGAAATAACTCATTTTCAATAAAGTTTAAAAAACACTGTGTAGTATTTTCAATACACAATTTTTTTAGAAACTTTATAGTACTGTACTTGGTGGCATAAGAATTAGCATACTCAGACTCTGAACTTTTCCATGTTTTCAAAGTTAAAATTTATATATATATTTTTGTATAGCATTTTAAAAAATGATCTTCCTTATAAGACTATAAAAGCTCAGTGAATGAGGATATGGTTATTTTGTTCATCACTGTATGCTTTGTATTTCTTATACTCAGTCTAACATCTTGTATATAGTAAGCGCTCATTAAGTGGGTGTCATATCAAAGAATGGAAATGTTCCAGAATATGATGCACTGAGTTTTTGGAGAACACATTCCAAGTGATATAATCATCACCAAAGAAACAGAATTTTTAAGTCTATAGTTCTTAATTGGCCAAAGTGTTAGAAACAATAGACACACAATGCCTCCTGGGGATGACACTGAAACAATGCATTCTTATTCAAATAATACCAAGCCAATAAAACATACTTTCAAAACTCTTCATTTATTATCAGATTTCTCTCTTGTGCAGGATTTCAGAGTTTTAGTAATATCTAATTCAACAAATATTTACAGATGACTACTGTGACTAAGGTACTCTGCTGGGTGCTAGAGTAGTCACAAAGTTTTCAGGCATATGGCACAGTTCTGGCTCTCAAGAGACATATGAGAATGAAGTAGAAGAGTCAAGATTAGGGCAAAAAGGAAGAAAATTAAGAAAGGGACAGATTTTCAAAATGGCATATCTGACATTTGGCTTTTAGGAAATTAGTGTATTTATTAGATATAGCAATGACACTCTTTAATATAAACATAAAAGTACTTATTTTCTATGAAATATTGAAAGAATCAAATAAAATAATATGAAAATATAAACAGGGAAATGTGAAACCCTTACCAATTCAACCATAAATTTAAAAAAAACAGGGCACACAGTAGGAACGAAACGATTGGTAAAATTCTCCACTCCAAGTGCTAATTTTCCATGCTGACCATTTCCAAAAGTATATATAAAACCTGCCTCTAAAAATGTAAAAAAAGAGAGGAAATTATAAAAGTGTTACTTGCATGAATCTATTTGTAAATAAACAAATATATTAACTTATGTTGCAATTGTAATATTCCCCTCAAATGTAATATCCCGATCCATTGATGTTTCCATATTCTCTATGGTCTCTGTGGTCCCACACATAACATTAGACAACAGATACTGTGAGAATAAATCACTAAGCCCTTACTGGTTTGTGAAGATGAAACTCAGTTGTGTAAGGCCTTGTGTGGAGCAGTAGCAATCTAGCATGAAATCTCATGATACACAGCATGTTCTCAAGGGAAAAGAGTTTTTTGTTTTCTGACCCCCTACATCCCAATACAAGCTATAGTAGACTGTCAACTAACTGGCACCCACGGGGATTGGTAGATGACAGATAAAAGTAACTAGACTCCATTATCCAGTACTCAAGCAACCAACACTCTCAAGCAACTGGTAACGGAGAGTCTACCGCATTTTCATTTTCCATTTCATTGATTAGATCAGGGATTCTCAACCTTAGTACTATTGATGTTTGGGGCTAGATAATTCTTTGTTGTATGTGTTTGTCTGCATTGTAGAATATTTAGCAGCATCCTTGGCTTCTACCTACTAATTGCCCATAGGATATCTTGCCTCTCCAATTTTAACAATGAACAATGTCTCCAGACATTGCCATGTGCTCCCTGGGGGAACAAAATCACCACTGGTTGAAAACTACTAGCTCAAATCAATCCAACTGTCTCTTTTACCATTTCTGCTCCTGGGCTGTGGAACGCTGCTGGCGGAAATGTCATAAAACAACCATGCTGACTAATCCCTATACCAATGTGGGGGTCCCTATATAGCTAGACCCACAATGATGAGTAATTTTGTTGCTTCTCTCCAGTAAATCCTTTTGCCCTACTGCCATAGCAAGCTATTCTGAACTTTCACTCCTCAAGCCCTTCCTTCATACTCTCCATCTCAAGTTGGATGAGTGCCATGGAAGCAAAAGTAAAAGGAAAGGTGCCAGAAGGGGTATAGAGGAGGGGGAATGCCCACTAGTCTGGGGATTAGGGAAGATTCTCAAACTGGAGTGTAAAGGATGATTAGAGTTTAGCTGCAAGAAGATAGAAGCAAAGAATCTTCCTGGCAGAGTCAGCAATACATACAAAAGCTTTGACTCAAGAGAAAACAGCACAGTTAAGAAGCTGAAAGGCCTCCCATCCAAGTACTAACCAGGTCTGACCCTGCTTAGCTTCCGAGATCAGACGAGATCGGGCGTGTTCAGGGTGGTATGGGTTATTATACATCAAGTTGACAATGCACTGTAGAATTGTATGCCTGAAACCTATGTAATCCTTGCTAACAGATGTCACCCCAATAAAAAAAAAATGCTAAAAAAAAAAAAAAAAGAAGAAGCTGAAAGGCAACCAATGTGCCTACAGCACTAGGAGAGTGATATGAGATGAGTCTGAAGAGGTAAGAAGGAATCACAACACAGAAGATCCTATTAGTTCACATTAAGAAGTTCTGAACTCTATCTTAAGGGCAATAATAAGCTAAATGAATGGTTTTAAGCTGGGAAATAAGAAGATCACATTTGGGAACTTCTAGTTTAAGATGGCAAAGTAACTGAATACTAAGAAAATCCAAGAGAACTGACTAAAAAATGATTAAATAATAACAATTCAGTAAAGTGACAAGTTCAAAAATTAATATACAAAAATGGATTCTGCAAAAATCAGCACTAACCAAGTTTTAGACTCTAAATTTAGACTAAAAATTCTTACTATTAGACATTAATTTCCTTTCTTTATATATACTCCTTGTTATCTTTTTTTTTTTTTCTTTGCTTTTTGGTATGTGGGTAGCTCCCTGACTGGGAATCGAACCCAGGCCACAGCGCTGACAGCGCCAACGCCGAAGCCTTAAGCCACTACACCATCAGGGAACTCCCCTTATTATCTTTTTGCCTTTCTCCTCCTTTTGACCTTGATTTATCCAAAATGCTTTTTAAAGTTTGCCTTTTAAATTTGATTATCTTTAGCCAGAAAAAAATAAACTCTGATGCACTTCCAACCTCAGAGTTTTTAAAAACATGAGCTACTGGCTATAATGGGGAAACTGGCAAGAACTTACAGATAACTCACTACATACCTCTTATTAATTCTGGAGAAAAAATAATATTCCTAACACCTGTCCCTTGGGGAGGATTCATGAACAAAAAGGCAAGCAAAGGTAATTTTCAATTATTTGTGCTATAACTTCTTTCATCAGGAGGAAAGGTATTATGAAAGTTTAACCAAATAATCTCATTGTTAGATGATCCATAAAAAGTGTGTATTTACCATCAATGGCAATTTACAGCTGATGAAAAATGGCAAGTAAGGGCAGAGAAACTGAGATTAAGATCCTGCAGTAAGGGGTACAGATCAACAACTCTGCTGGGAGAATGAATGAATAGTAATTCTTTACATTGTATATAGTCTATTTCATGCAACATTAAATTAACAAAGACATCAATATTTGAAAATGGGCAGGCAGGTCTCTCTGAAACATTCTTGGAGAAGGGACAGTGTATGGCAGTACCTTGTATTTATTTGATGACTCCTATTTTCCCTAACCAGATATCTATGAGCTCCACTGTAGCAGTAGCTTTTTCAAAAGAAGGGAGAAAATATAGAAGTACCAGTATCTGGATTATTCTAAAATACTATTATGATTTCTAACTTTTTAAAAATGAAATTTTCTTTCATTTTTAGATAGAAATGTGAGCTAGATATAATGAAATTACAGAGCCTTCTGTTCTATCAATTACCTACACATAATTCAGTAATTTTAGGGAAGGATCTTTATTGAGTCCTACATTAGCAGCACCTAGTTTCAGAGGTTGAGAAGTCAGGTCAATGCAGCATCTCCCTGGATAAAGGAGAAACTACAGAGTGGAAAGTGGAGAGGTCCCAGGTATTCACTTAGTAGTCTCAGGCATGTCTTTCTATCTCTGTGGAGAAAGTAGGAGTCATTCCTCAAAATGCCTCCTAGTGGCAAAAGTATCATAAGAATTTACTCAGTCTGAATGCAGCTCTGTCAGATTAAACAGGGAGAACATTTTAAAATAAGTTCTTTCTTCTAAGATTTTCCCTGTGGCCTGAGCACAGTTAAGAGCCTTCAAACTGATATAATTTTAAAAATATTCCAGCTTTCTGCCAAAGTATACTACAGTCTTACCTCTGACACCACTGACATACTTTGAGGTTCTAAATCATTGGATCATTGGTTGTAAATTGAACTAACATTAAAAAGGAGTTTAAAACTTTTAAACTTTGGCATATTAAGCAAGGAATTCCATTTTCTCAGTTGTTAATTCCTTTGTTTAAGTTAGATACATTCATTCCATATAGTATTTATTTTGTAATAAAATATACCCAGTAATAAATGTATAAGAGAAATCTGATCTGTACCTGTTACCAAAGCTGTATGACTTTCTCCACAGGAAATATAAATTACTTTCTCGTCTTTAATAGCCTCAATGACTTTGGGTTCTGCCGTTGTAAAAACAGAAGTGCCAAGACCCAACTGACCAAATTGTCCTAGCCCAAAGCTGTATACAGCATTCTCTGAAAGGGAAGGGGTAAATACAAGAAAAGAATTTTAGGCAAACAGTGTCACCATTATCCCTAGAAAAACTAATATTCATCTTTTACAATGAAGGTTACATGTCTCTGAAAGAGATACCCATGTAAGAATACTTAACACTTAAGTATACATTTCTCAATGATGAAGGAAGAGAAAACTGACACAGTACACAACTGTAAAAATTATGGCATGGGTGTGATTTTATCTTTTATATAGAACCATAAAAGGAATTGCTAAAAATACTTAAGTCGGTAAACTACCTAAAAAAATGAAAGGTTTCCTACAGAAAAGTCCTTACTTTCAAAAGTAGTTTAATAGAATACTCTATTTTATAAAAACAATTTCAGAAGAGAATCTGTACAATAATTAAAACTTACAGTAGATAAAGCTAGATTTATTCACAGGTAAAGCTGCTTTACTAGGAAATACATTAATAATTTAAAAAGGGTAAAAAGCTTTCACCTATATTAATATTTTTAAAATGATTCCAAAGAATCTTCAATAACTTAGTAAATGTGTGCATATATTCTCTAGAAATGGAAAAACAAAACAAAACAAAAAAAACAGGATAAATCAGTGATGATGAAAGGGTCCTTTTAGACACACAACTCTTGCTGACCCCCGTGTGAAGAAGAGTAATGTTTATTACATTAGCCTACTTTTCCAGAGTACAATACATTGCCTATCTTGCTACAGAAGGAAGAGCCAGAGAGAGCTTCAGATTCAGACAGGATCCCAAACCTTCATTATTACTACCTGTGGCAAATAGACAAGTTACTTAAATTCTTTGATGTTATAATCCCTTTCTAATACAGTTGCTGTGATGATTAAATGAGAAAACATTCAGAAAGATTTTAAAACATAATAGGACATTCAGTTGTAAAGAACATTTTTCTAAAAAGTAATTATCTAATCAACTCATCTTATTCTGACAATGGAGGATACTGATGAACATATACCTATTGTCATATGGCTTTATATATTTTTTGTCTAATAGGAATGTTTACTTTAAAAATAAGACATAGATATTTCTTCTTAAAGAAAATATGCTGTCTCAGGGATATGAAGCCACATAGAGGCAATGGGAAAACAGATCTTTATTTTAGTGTAAAAAATACCATCTCTTAGTTTAATTAACAATCACACAGCATGCCTCCAGTTCTGAATGTTCAGCTTAACAGTAAAATGCTAGGTAAATTACAATTAACTCTATCTCTAGCTGGCCAAGAATTATTCTAAGTTTCTTGAGCCATCTGATATTGGTCTGTAAAATCAGGCCATTTAGGTGCCTGAATCATGTTACAAAAGTTTTGTTCCTTTTCCTGTTAGGTTTGCTTTCAGGTGCTTGGATGCTTAATGATGACAATAGTTTCTATTTTTTTAAATGACCCAATACTCTTTCATCTAAGAACATTACATATAACAACTATATATTTTTTGGTAATATCACCTTTGTGACATTAACAACTAATTTAATTTTAATAAATAATACTATTGGAAAAACAGATTTTATTAGTTGGTTTCAAATCAATATTACTCTAATTTCACACAATACATTTGATTTCATGACTAGTAACTTGTTGCTGTGCAGAGACCTTGAGGTTGTCCAAACATAACCTGGAAAGTTAAGATAAATTCTTTTTTTTCCCTGGGATGCAGATTTCATTATGGATTCCATCTTAGAAGCAGGCCTTTGTTATTGCTTGGTAACTGCTGTAGATGACATGTAAGATGACATCTATCACTCTCCCTCATTTAGTGTGTCCCAAATTGCAGTCTAACACTTTCTCAACACCAGTCCATTGTTTCCCTGGTTCTAAGGAGAATCTAATCATACCATCATTACAACCAATAGTTGTATTTTTAAATCCATCATAGTAACATTTAAATATTATGTTCTAAACAAATTCATCAGCAATGAACTTAAATTAAATTATCTTTGAAGTATTTTAATAAATCACAACCATATTTTAAGATCAGAGTTATAGACACAAGGAAGAACAAAGGTGGGGACATCCCCCAAAGAAGCATCTAATACAAATGCTTTCTTTTAGTAAAGGGAAAACTCTAGAACTGATGGTTAGGTATTCTACCCTTAAAGATCTTGCAAAGTATTCTATAACTCTTAGGTATTCAACTTAATACTTAGTCAAACTGATGGTCAATATACTCTTCAGGTCCATTTATTCATCAGGTAGAATTAAATATTTAATATTTCTGTTCACACTGTGTACCAGAATACAAGTTTCTCACTAGGGCTGGCTCATAATAAAGCTTTCACAGGTCCATGGAAAAATATCAAAAATTGGCAAAGTAGTGAATTTTTCACACAGATAAATTTATATTATTTAAGGGTATGTTTTTATTATAAAACTAAGAGCTTAATTATTGTTTTCAAAATGCCCTTTACTTCATGATATAATAGTAAAAACAGAGTGTATTTTTTTTATAATGTCCATATTTAGCCAAATGCAAATCAGAAGTTGGCAACCATTCTAGGTCCTCATATTTTTACAAAACAAAAAACTTAAAATATAAAAACTTTACTGGTCTGTGAGATCCCAAGGTCTGTAAAAATCTGGAGAAAACAACCCATGTCTGACAAAATACGGTTTTTAACCTCAAAACAATTTTATGTATAATTAAAAGTATCATGGCTTATATGAAAATATTTTATAATGTATGGTTGAAGGACATTATTATTATGCAATCAATACCTGTGTACTTCAGAATAACCTTCACTCACCTAATAAATTATTTCTATAATCTTTGTATGAACAAGAGAATATACTTAACCAAAAAAAGTTGCATTTCTTATAGAATGAATTTTCAGATAATTTATTAAGAGTAATTTCAAAGTTTAATTCCCAAAATAAAAAATTTTGAAAATACATGAAAAATTGTTTTGTCAGCAAAAAATTTTAAAAAAAATCTGAAACCTCAGAATTATTTCCAAATTTAGAGTTGAGGTTTTTGAAAAAAATTATTTCTAAGTTGGAAAAAGGTTCTACCTGAAAAATTATAATTTTGGAAAACTATAGCTTAATAAGCATGATTGGTACTAGAACAAAAAATCAAGGAAAAGCTATGTAAGAGCAAAAAATCTAAAGATAAAATATTGGTCCATCACCTTAGGGCATTAAGCATATCATCTGAGAATTGGATATTACTCAAAATTTGTCTGGAACACTTCTAACTTTGGGTTACTGAAGATTAAATGGCATTCCAGAAAGCATTTATTTCTTTTTTAACCAAAAAAGTCATGATAATTCACTACCTAACTACATTACTTCTACAGCGCTCATATAAAATAAAGCTAATGCTGAACAAATTTGGGAACATCAATTTAGCAAGTATATTATCAAGTGTAAGTATATTTTAATATATTAACTAGAATCCTGAGAAAAGACACATTACAACAAATGCAAAATTCAAAAGCCCAAAGTGACATTACTATTAAGGTTCTAACTTTCTTTTACAATCTGTAATTTTCTGGAATTTAAAATCTTAACACTTTCAAATGGATTATTACAACAGAACATAAAAAACACAAACAAATCACCAAGTTGTACATGGAAAATATTACAAAGAAAAGAATTATCAATGACAGTAGAAAATACTACTGAAAGGGAGCTTTCCAAAAAAAAAAATATTTCAGAAAAAATGATGTCGATTTCAGATAAATATGGAGTATATATATAGAAAACATTTGTGTATATATATGGAAAAGTTTATTCTTGAAAATAAGCTAAAAACAATGTCATTTGCTGCCACTAAGGTGTTAAGATCATAAAAATATCAATTATGTTAATTAGGAAAAACTGAAATTCAACAAGATTCACTTTTTTTCTACTTAAATTCTTCCATAGGCCAGAAATGTATATTAACTATAGAAACAAAAGGTTGGGATCATATCAAAAAAAAAAAAAAAAAAGATTCAAGGCCAATTTATATGAGCTATCTGAAATAGTGAAACACAGAAGCAGAGACTAAAATGGTGGTTGCCAGGAGCTGGGAGTGGAGAGAGGGTATATGCAAAGATACGTTCTAGAGATTTGCCATACAACATTGTGCTTTGAGATAAAACTGTATTGCATTGTACACTTAAAAATCACATAAGAGGGTGAATCAGGTGTTTTTAAAAAAGTAAACATTTTTTTCAGTAGCCATCACAGAAAGCAAGAACAGAGCAGCAGGGTCCATACACACCTGTGAGAACTACTGTGTGCCCTCCACCACAAGCTACTTGAGTCACCTTATCAGGAATTCCAGGAACCATCTGAGGCACTCTATTATTGATTAGCAGGTGTTTTGGAAGACCTAACTTCCCAGACTCAGCTTCTCCAAACGTATATAGTTCCCCCTCCACTATTAAAGGAAAAGAATAGTAATCAATGATGACTTAAACATGAACAAGATATTGGTCTTTTTAGTACAGGTTCTCACATGCAATAAGAAATTTACAAAACGGCAACATAATAAATTTCACCTTTCTTAACACATTTACTGTATGGTGAAGGAATAAAGCCAAATTTTCTTTACCCCTTAATTATTCTAGTCCAAAATTGTCACGAATTCATGACCACCACTAGACAATTATATTAACTGTTTCATAAAAGAGAGAATACTATCTTACTTCAACTTCCTTTTAATAAAGCAAAATAACTAGGCATCAAAGCCCATAAGGACATGGATTTTTGTTTTGCTCATTATGCCATTCCAAAAACCTAGCAGAGTGTCTAGTACACTGAGCATTTAATGAATACTTATGGAATAAATAATTGCTTTGTATAAAACTTGTTTCAGAAAACTCATTTATATGTGAATAAATATGTTGTATATATAGTCTTAACAGATTTTACTCAAATTAGATAGTACTTTCTCCAGAAAGTCTCTATTATCAGGGAACCACTGACATTTATCACTGCCTTGTCCATACTAATACCATTGACTTGCTTCTGTTATTATACTTAACCATACTATTACTACGAGCTTCTTGAAAGTAGGAATTTCTTTTTTCATTTCTATGAACTGAACTGAGTTCTACAAAGCAGCAATTTAAAAACCTTTGTAAACACATAATCTAAAGAATGACACAGAACCTATCACCACTGGTGTGAGGAAACAGGTAACACAGCAGGCCTTGTTGCTTATTAATTGCATGTCTGCAAGAGAACCACAATTGATCACAGACCAACCACTGGAAATACAGCCCTTGGAGTAATGATGATTTTGTTATATACACTTGGAGCAATAAATTATGCCATCTTGGCATCTTAGGGTTGCTTTGCACAAACTTCAACATTGATGAGGTACACCTGGTTTCGCTGTTGACAGATCTGAATTTTTTTTTTTTTTTTTTTGCTTTTTGGTATGTGGGTAGCTCCCCGACTGGGAATCAAACCCAGGCCGCAGCACTGACAGCACCAATGCCGAAGTCTTAAGCCACTACACCATCAGGGAACTCCCCAGACCTGAATTTTTGATGCTGTGGCCAGCTGCTAGCAGGATTCACCTACATGACGTGCACCCTGCATAAAAGTCTTAGACTCTGATACTAGAGTGTGCTTCCCTGGGCAGAGACATTAAACACATGCCCCTCAAGTGTGCTGCCAAAGAGAAAGCATGCCTTGTGTGGCCCGGGAAGAGGAACAATCAGAAAGCCTATGCTGGACCCCTCTGGACTCAGTCAATATATATATTTTTCCTGTTGCTTTTGGGCTGTAATAAATCTTAGCCATGAGTATATCCTGTTATTGAAGCTTAAGAATCCTTCTAGTAAATCATAGAACTTAGGGAAGTAGTGGGACATCCAACACACATAGTATGCAATACTTAAAATTTGGTCAAACCTGAAACTAAAATAATATTGTATGCCAACTATACTTTAATAATAATAATAAAAGAGAAAACATGGTCAAATACTGCAAACATAGCTATACTTATTTTTTGAATTGATCTGTACAGAAAATGTTTTTTCAGTTGCAGTTTTCTAGGAGGTAGACTCTCAGTTAACTGGCACCCATGGGGATTGGTAGATGCCAGATAAATGTGAGTAGATTCTCCATTAACCAGAACTTAAGCAGCTAGCACTTTCAAGCAACTGGCAAAAACTTAAAGCAACCAGCAAACACCTAAAACAACTGGCACAATATGAGATTGCCGATTGCTTGTGTTCCAGTTCATGGAGTCTATTGTATTTACCAAACATTATTAGCACAGAAGAGGTGCTCAGTAAGTCAGCATCCTTCCCCTTTTCCCATGCTTTTTGCCTCTAATACGAAATGAGTTACTATGTCCAGATGAGTCTCTTTCCACGTCTGTCTATAAATTCCTGCTGCTCCTTATACCTTAATATAGGTGAATTGTATGGTATATGAGCTATATATCTCAATAAAGCTGTTTTTCTTAAAAAGGCATGTAAATAAAATCTAAGCAAAAAAAGCTCAATTTAATACCTGTTGGTTAAGAAGAACAATTCCACTTGTTCTCCTACTGGATAAAGCAGAATTAAATCATAAAAATGATTCTCGCAGTTCTATTAGAACCAAAATATAAGACAATGCTTTTCCTGAAGATTTTTGTTTTTTCCTTTTTTTTGTTTTGTTTTATGAACAAAGTGAACATACACTACAACAATCCCAAAAGCCCTAAAGTTACTAATAAGTTGGCAGGTGCTATTGCCCCAAGAATCACAATCAATTGGTCATTCATTCACTCACTCCCTCACTGGACAATTCTATTATTAGTTTGTTCAAGACACAAACTGATACAGTGGTGAACAATACCAACCAAGTTGGATTTTGCCCTCTCTTAGTACCAACCTGCTATCAACTAAATCTAGGGAGCACTGGGATGAGTCAATTGGCACATTCTAAAACTCAATCTGAGGTTCATGGAATAAGTGTATAAAACGAAGATTCAAAAAGATGTGTAAGAGGGGCCACAAAACTATCTCCTCTAGGTGTTTTTACTGTTAGAAAAACCATCAATAAGAGGGATAGCCATGGTTATAATTCTCCTATTATTATTAGTGTAGATGTACAATATAATAGAGTCCAACATTTCAAATATTTTAATCCAGTTAGAAAAGGTTGCCTGTGAGCCCAGGAAAGGGAGACATTGAGGTGGATGAGAAAAGTCCCATCAAAGAAATCATATCCCATACTGACCTCTCTTCTTTTCCATCTAGTCTTCATTCCTAATCCCACAATGAAAGTCTATGCCTCAATTATTAAAATGATAAAAGAAAATTATGAGGAAAGAGTAGAATAGGTCCAAGTATGGAGGCAAGTGGATCCAGAGGAAGGTGGCCCACAGGTCTTCTTTTTCACATCAAAAGAGTCCAAGAAGGTTAAGAACCAAAACTTAAATGGATTTCTAACATATAAATTTTATTTTTCTAATATACCTAAAATTCACTCAAAAAGTTAAGTTATAGAGAGTCTGAAATGATAAACTCTCATTACTGAAATGGAGAAATACTGTCACCTAAAACAGATCGAATTATTTCATTACATGGATTACCTTTCTATAGAACTTTAGAATGTTATATAATTTTATTACTAATTTAGTAATAACTTAGAAATGAGAGATAACATGATGAATTTAAAATATTCTATCTTACTTGTTACAAAAGCTGAATGGTAATATCCACAAGAGATCCAGGCAATAGGTTTCCCTATGGTCACATGATGAGGAACACACACACAAGTTACATTTTTTAAACCAATTTGTCCATCAGAATTATCTCCCCATGTATAAAGCTCTCCATCCTCTATAAAGAAAACACAAGGAGGAAATAGGTTTTTAAAAGTCGCAAGGCTATCAAGTAATTATATTTCCAACAGCCCATTTATTTTCTAATTTAGAAAAATTATGTGTCTTGAAAGAAAGTTCTACTAAGACACTTTTACCAGCTAGCTACTTAGGAGTTCATTTTCTATTGATGAAATGCTATTTTAATAATAAAGGACAGAGAATAACCTGATGTAAATCACTTAAGTCATGTTCATATTTTCATCTCAATAGCAAAGACACAATGTCCTTCCCTATAATAACCTTTTTTTATTTTAATGTTTCTAAACAGAAAATGGTTTCCTCCTTTGGAGCACTCCACTCTATCTGCAACTGAACTGAATGATAAGACCCAGGTCAAAATGACCGAAAAGAGCTGGCTCTGAAAACACTGTGGAAATGCTTTTAAAAAAAAGGAAAAAAATAAATGTATTTTCCTTTTTATTTTTTTTAACAATTTATACTTGAAAACATATAATCTAGCTTCAGAGAATAAGTAGACATATTAGCATACATAGCATCTCAAATACAGGTTAACTTACATTCTTTCTGATCAGGATTTCAATGTCAGAGAAGCTAAACTAGGAATATTATTTTAGAAAGCAATCATCTAGACTTACTTATCTTTTAATTAATTTTACAAATTAATCTTTGAAGTAATTTAATAATAAGGCAAATAAAAGGAAAATTGAAAATAAGAACCAAGAGAATGATGTCAAAATGCTAACTGTACTGCTGAGAGAATTGAAGAGATGGACTCATACAGCTGACTCTGGCTCCTGACAGCCTGAACAACATCGTGTATTAGACAGCTCTCTAGACTGGGACAAAGAAACAAACCAGCAGCTTCTTCAATGAGACCAGGTTTACCTGGGCTCCAAATTTTAAAGTTTCCCATATCGGTTTTTGATAGGGAGGCAGAGAGATGTACTGATTGTTACAAATTTTATTTTAACAACATACCTACAACAGATTTCTATGATGTTTCTGATAGCAACTTCATTAAAGCTCCAAGCATAACTTTTAGAACATACAATGAAGATATTTAATATCAAATAAGTAGATAGCATAGCTTAGAATTCATTTAACAATTACCTTCAAAATGTATGTTTACATCTAACTCTAAATAAGCATAAAATTGTAATATGTCATATATTTAATATGATTTAAGTCTGTTTAATAATAAAGTTCTATTTTAAATGCATTCTGAAAACACATTGTCATTGAAAGAAATCTAAATGGCAAAACTGTTTTCACTTTACTGAGTTGGTAATACCCTGATTTAAAGGAAGGGGATGTGCCTCAGCTTGAAATGGAAAAATGTCTCACCAGTCAGTGCAGCTGAAGTGTTAGATCCAGCAGAGAGCTGTTTAAGCTGATGCTCGGATGTAAAAAATTGAATTAGATGAAAAGTGTTTCTGTCTTCCATGTCACCAAGTCCTAGCTGTCCTTCGTTATTTCCTCCCGTTGCATACACTTTGCCTTCTTCTGCACATGGAAAATAAAACATCAGTATACTATACTGACCATTTTTATGAGACAGGCCAATGTATACCAGCTATTTCCTCTTTTAACAGTGAAGAAAGTTGAAAACTGGCATTACCCTCTAATTGGGTACACAACTTCATTCCATTGTCAAAATAAAGCAAAACAAGCAAGGCTATATATACATTTTTGTGAGACTGAAAAACTTGGCCTAGAATTCCAGCAGCAATTGAAATGCACAGAATGTGTGGAATGTATTTTCTTACTCCTGCAGCTCTCGATTGATTCAGAACAAAAAAAGAGAAAAGTAATTTGCAAATTAGTTCACAATCCAAATCAAACTATTTTAAAAGAGATATGGTTCAATAACTTTAACTTTCATATCCATTAAAGCAAAGATATAATAGGTAACGAAAAAGTAAAATGAGGCAAGTCCAAGAATATAATTAGAAACATGAAAAGTGTATGTTATTTAACACTTTTAATTTTCTAGCTAACTACGAAAGCAGTTTACATTGTGTTTAGGAAAAAGGACTCCACAGTCAAATTTCCTGGGTGTGAATTCTGGCTTGTGAGACGTTGGGCAAGCTATACTTAACCTCTCAGTGTCTCCTTTTGCTCATCTGTAAAACAGGAATAATAACTGTGCCTACTTCATAGAGCTATTATCAAGATTCAATTGGTTAACATCTATAAAATTCTTAGAGCAGCATTTGGCTCATTGGAAACATATGTTTGCTGATTACTTTTTTAATTGATTTAAGAAGTATATCATGACTAGATAAGAAACATTGCCAGTAAAGTAATGAAGATTTTTGAAATATATACATATAAAAAATTAGTGATATCTATCATAAAAGTACATATGAAATTAAAGACTTGCTAAATTATAGGGTAACTGAAGGCAAAATCAGCCTGAATCAGTAAAAATTTTAAATTAGATATTATTATTTTTAAATGAAATCTAATTGAGCAAACAAGACTAGCTTTCAAATGGAAGATAATACAAGTCCACATGTAATTGGACTATACAATTTAACACCTATGGAGCAAACCAGAGTTGCTGAAATGCTTAAAGCAGTTCAGAGAACCACGAGTAAAAAGTTGAATACAGTGATGCCTCACATAACAACCGATCTCTTTAATGACTGCTGGGACTTATGACCAGTTCTCCAGGGTGGGAAATCTCCTTTCTCAGTCAGTGTGAGTCTCAGGAATCCCCTTTCATAGACTTTTTCTTGTTGTGAAGTCAGTTAGTATTCACTACATGAAGCATTTGCAATCCCACAAGACTACAGGACTCATTTATACGAGCTTAAGTGTGGTGTCATGAGATATCTATTGAAAATCCGTACTCTATGGTGCCATGACACACACCTTTAAGCTCTTCACTTATTCACCAATTCACTTAATAGGTCATTAAGTGAGGAGTGCCTGTAGTTACAAAAGGCTCCATGGAAGAAGGCTTATATACTGCATCTTAAAAGATAAGAATCTGAGTAAAAAAACAGACATTTTAGCAAAGGAAAAGTATGAATGACAGCAGAGGTGAGCAGAAGCCAAGGCAGTGAGAATAGCCTGAAGACATGAGAAGTTGTGTAGGGAGGAAAGGAGGTAGAAAGGACCACTCAGTGTTTAGGGCTTAGATGTGTAATTGTTTCACCAGCACTTGTTGATAAGACTACCTTTGCTCCATTGAATTATCTTGACATCTTTGTCAAACGTTAGTTGGGCATATACATGTAGGTCTATTTCTGGACTGTGTTCTGTTCCATTAATCTTTGTCTATCATTTTGCTAATAGTACACTGTCTTGATTACTGTAGCTTTAGAGTAGGTCTTGAAATCAGGTTCTAGTACTAGTTCTCCAATTCTGCTCTCTTCAAAATTGTTTTGCTATTCTAGGTCCTTTGCTTTTCCATACAAATTTAAGACGCATTTTGTCAATTTCTACATACACAAAGCCTCTACCACACAGAGCCTGTATGTTTTCTAATTGAAACCATGCTGATTCAGGGGGGTGTAGAGTTGGTTCATAATATGCTTGTTTATGTTTTGTGTAGGAGCCATGTTGAATGACATTTTTAAAAATTTAAAAGAAAAAAAAGAAATTGTGCTGATTCACATTAATAAGGGTTGATGTGAGAGTGGAGGTGGCTCCCACTCACTCTCAGAAAAGGGAAGAGCAAGATCGGGAACAACCAGCCCGAGATGTACAGACAGGTTAAGGAGATGCTGTCCCTTGACATATTCCAAGAAAACAACCTTTTTCTTCAGCCATTTAATATTTACCTCCATATTTTCAAAGGTAAACAAATGTTATAAAAACTTACATTTTTCAAAATCCTAATCTCACTGTTGCCAAGGTATCATTATTATCAATTTTACAAAGCCACAGATACAATGGAGTGAAACCTCAGTCCTCAAATTGGGCAAGAAGTCATACAGATAGAATACCATACCTGTTGAAATTAAAGTGTGGTTCCGTCCACAGGCAACAAATTTCACCTTTTCAGATTTTAAAGCTAAAAATATGACAAAATAGTTTATGGTTATAAAAATGATAAATAATACAGGACAAACGAGAACTAAGAGGTAGAACTGCCAATTAAACCCAGACCTGACTCCAAAGTTGATGTTCTTAACTTCTAAACCAAAAGTTTTCAGAACTAGTTGTGCATCATAATAACCAGTAGAGCTCTGAGAAAAACTACAGATAGCTCATCCCATCCTTGGAGAATCTGAGTCCTTAGGTCTAAGCTAAGGCCTAGGGATCCATATTTTTTTAAAAACTCCAAGGGTAGACAATATGTGCTGAGATCTAGTGCATTGTTATACTGCCTCTTCACCAATCTGTTTTATCACCTAAATGGCCATTCCCATCAAGTTCACCTTCTATCTCACTCAATGAAACACGTTAAGTCCAATATTCATAGGGATATACCTATGTTAAAGTTCTTCATTTATTAATTTACACATTAAAAAAAAAAACCTTTATAGAACATCTCCTAAGCACTTAGCATAGCACCTGCAAAGATCACTAAGACAGAATCCCTGTTCTCAAGGATCTCATAGTCAATTCTGTTAGGTTGTCTATTAAATAAGATATTTGAGAGTAAGAATTAAGAGGCACCATGAATACATCCAATGGTTTAGTAAACTGTCCAGTAAATACTTTTTGACCAAGTAGAGTACTTTAAAAGTTCCATAATAATATCTATAAGTAGCATGGATATGATAAATTACACAGAAATTCTGAGATGAAATTAAAAATTTGGCCAGGAAGATAAAGAATACTGCTCTTGTTACATCCCAAGAAATATCCATCATCATTAAAGTTTAGCTGATGTTTATAGGTTATATCTAAACAGAAGCTTAGCACATATTTTCTGGGACAGTCCTGATTTAAAGTATTTTGTCCCATTGTTCCTGTAAAAACACTAGTACTAATCAACAACTAGTCTTGGTATTTTGTTTAGTACATCTACTTACTATATACAGCAAGATCAAGTGTGTTTTATAAAACCAGTAACTACATGGAACCATGATGTTCACAGCTTTAACAAATGAGACAGAGCTCAAAATTCTAACATGATAGTGTTTCTTCTCTGTATATAGAATAACAGTAGTATTTAAGTAGATTTACAAATAAGGGAAAAATATTCATGTGCAATACTGTAGAATCATTATGTCCTTTGTTGCTTCTGAGTTTAAAATAAATATGATTTTTAGACCTTAACATATAAAAGTAGTTCTAAGTATCATATAAAAAATAAAAGTTAAATGCCAGTAATAGTCAAGTAAATAGAAGATAAAGAACTAAAGGTTTTATTATTCATAATACAACACTAAAAAACTGCACAATTAATATAAAAGTATTTAATATAGTTTGTTAGATATTTAAAAGAGATAAAGAAGAAAAGACCCCAAACCTTTGACATATGTTGGTTTGCTAACAGTTGATTGTGATCCTAATCCTAACTGACCCCAGCTGTTACTGCCAACCATGTAAAGTTTATTTCCTGGTAGAGAGAGAAAAGAAATAATACACTGAAGCATTTTCAACATGAAGTAATGTGAGATGAAGTCATCACAAAGCAATGAAAGTGCTACTTAAAAGGTATCATTGTTTTCCATGTTGGAACAGGTTAGCCAAATTCTGTTAGGTGTAAAAGACTTTCTAAGATTATACAGTAACAGTTTTTTTTTTAATAATATAAATATATTAAAGTAGATTTATTCTAAGAGAGTTGTGTGTATAAAAAATCTTATTTAAATATACTAAGGGAACTTATAATTTAAAAGACTCTCTTGATGAATCAATTTGTCAAGAATTATCTGGCAAAATTAAAATAAATAACACTCTAAACATTTTCAATATGTTTAAAGTGCAGCACATTTATAACATTTAAGATTCTCTCAGTATTACTATTCTCATTTAGGATTTTAATACTTACCTGTAACAATAGCTGTATGTTCATCTCCACACGCAAGATATGTAGGTATGTCATTTTTAAACCAGAATTTGCTGGGAGTATTTTCAGCAAATTTAACTTTTCCAAATGTAAAAACAGCACCCGATTCTGCAAATATATGATAGTTTTTTGTTTTACAACTTTTACTATATTGCCTATCACTAATATATTTTTTCAGTAATTTATCTATTTAGATTCCTCACTTTATGACAGCTTTGCATCTGCTAAAGCACTGCTTATACACTCCTTCCTCCACCTTAATTCAGTCTTGCTACTCACAATTCGTTCTAGTTTTATTTATGAAATCTATTAAATTAAATATGTATTATTCAGTTACTAGTATAAAGAAATGTACTATCACAAGGAGGGCAATCCTTGACTACTAATAGTCCTGCTGTCACCAGGTGGACCATCTGTTCTCTGGAATAAGCTGATACAATTTGTACCCTACTCACACTGGTTAATCCTTGACTGAGGGCTTTTCTCCACATACAGAAACAGGATAGTATTGAGTTTCATCATTAGCATCTCGAGGATGCAGAATGTTTGGTCCAATACAATTTTGGAGCTCCAAAGCCCCAACCAGTTCCCAATAATAATTTAAACACACACATACACACAGATAGGAAGCCAGAAAGATACATCTTTTGAGGAAATCTCAAGGAGGATGATCACACATAAAAAAACTAATGGGTGCTAGAAAGGAAAGCATAATGAACATAAGTATTAATAATAAATATTAATGTGCAAGAGAGTAGCCACATGGAAAACCTTTTTGAGAAAAATTGTAAGGGTTCTTAGTTCTGATAACTGAGATTTGGGAAGCCAGGTTCTAGAATAGGCTCTGGCTTTCCCTAAAATGAATAATTTTAACTGTTTTGTCCTGCTCTGGCTACCCAGAAACCTTCGCTTGCACACTCACTTCATCTCAGGGTTTGGTGGCTGTGCTCTGGCCTCTGGGCTTCTATTGTCGAATGGTATGGGTATTGTCGATTTGTTTACTTTTTGTATTCCTCATCAAGCTGTGACGCCAAGGGCATGGAAGAAAACTCAATACTTATTTCCGTGAATGCATGATTCTACTCTAATGCAGTGCTGCTTTTTTTTCTTTTTTTCAAACTGTTAGTCATGACCCATTAGTGGATCAGAAAATCAATTTGGTGGGTCACAATGACCACTTTGAAAGGAATGTATTATAGAAAAGATCTGGGCACATCGCAAGTGGTTAGAATAAAGTACTACTTCATGAAACGTCCATTTCTGTTAAGACAGTGTGCATGCGGAAACGTGCATTAACGGTTAACATACATCACCGTGGTAGCATACGCTAATGTTTAACAGACTTCAAGGCGTAGCGTGCGCTAATGGTTAACATACGTCACCACGTAGCGTGCGTTAGTGGTTAACATAGGTCACCGAGTAGCGTGTGCAGTAACATACGACACTGCATAGTGTGCATTAGCGGCCAACATACGTCACCACGTAGTGTGCATTCGCGGTCAACATATGTCACCACGTAGCATGCGCAACAGGTAGCATACGTCACTGCATAGCGTGCATTAGTGGCCAACATACGTCACCACGTACTGTGCGTTCGTGGTCAACATATGTCACCGCGTAGCGTGCGTTAGAGATTAACATACATCACCGCGTACCGTGCATTAATGGTTTACATCACCATGGTAGCGTGTTAAGAGTTAACATATGTTACCACACACAATGGTTAACATATGTTAACATACAAGGCTGTCGCAATATACCCATCCATGTAATATGAAAAATAGACCTATTTATGGCTGGATTTCTTTCAGACAGTCCTCGTTTTTAACCATCAAAACGTCAAATGTATTTGGGGGCTCAGGGAGAAAAAAGTCTTATAAAGCACTCGCTAACATCTCCCACTTCACCCCCTTTCTCTAAATCGTTTTCCCCACTTCTTTTACCTCAAAGTCCCTTATTAAGTACTCTTTATGACATTCAATACATGACTGGATTCTGAGGCCCTCGAGGAAATACTTTGGGAAGTTTAGAAGGAAGTAAAAACTGCCTGTGCCTTCGTGAAACTCACTTATTTAAAAAGAATAACAAAAATGGCAGACACCCCCTTCTCCGTTGTTCTCCGTCAGGTCCCCCTCTCTCCTCCGTCGTTTGCCCCAGTCATTCGCGGGGGCGCGGCCAGAGCTCCGGCCCCAGGCTGGTGGCGGCCGACGCCACGGCCTATCACCCGACCGGGCCAACCCGTAGGCGGGGCCTGGCCGCCCGCCCTTCCGCAGACCCTCCCCCTGGGCTCGCTGACACCACAGCAGGCGCGACTCACCAGGCACTCCTTTGTAAGGTTCCCCCATGTCGAGGGCGGCAAAGGAAGGCTCAGTCTCATCCAGGAAGACGGCAGGGGCAACCTGGTGAGACCTAAAGTAGCGTCTCAGCCCCAAATTAGTCGGCGG
This sequence comes from Lyroderma lyra, assembly GCA_004026885.1. Taxonomy (NCBI): domain Eukaryota; kingdom Metazoa; phylum Chordata; class Mammalia; order Chiroptera; family Megadermatidae; genus Lyroderma; species Lyroderma lyra. Next base: position 32,372 of record PVJL010004978.1, read on the forward strand.
AAGACCATCACACTCCCACGGCGACAAGTCCGACATTTGCTACGACCACACTCCCGGCAGTCAACAAATGGCAACTACGGGCAACGGAGGAGGAGCTTTGTGAGCGCAGCGGCGGGGCGGGGCTTAGCGAACGCCGCGTAGGGTGGGGGTTGAGGGGGCGGAGGCCAGGAGGCCGTTGGGGCGCAGGCGCAAACATGGCGCCCAGTGGGGGGGAGGCCGCGCGCCCTCTGGTGGCCTCGAGAGGTGGGGCGGCCACGCCGCAGTGCTTTTCCCCTGAGCGCGCCCGCTTGCTGTGATGGTAATTTGGGCCCAGCGGGGACCCTGCCCTGATAGTGACAGATGTCACAAATATCACATGCTCTCACTCAAGCTCTGACACAGGCAAACGTCGACAGTCAGCTGTAGTAATAATAATGGTAGTGACCATTTATGACTAAATAAGATAGGCACTCTGCTAAACATCCTAAATCACAATTGTATCCCCAGCATCTAACCCCAAACCTGACATATGCTATAAAGTGGTTAATGTTACTCCCATTTACACATGTATAGATTATTCAGTGGGAGAGCTGGGGTCTTCTTTAGCCAGTCCAGCCTGTGTGCTGAATGGCCCCTTTGTGTCCTCCTGCAAAAGAACTGAGGTGTACCATCTGTGACAGCAATATGTTCAAAGAGGTTCACCAATGGCAGAACATGATTGCTCTAGAGCAGTGGTTCTCAACCTTCCTAATGCCATGACCCTTTAATACAGCTCCTCATGTTGTGGTTAACTCCATAAAATTATTTTCATTGCTACTTCATAACTGTAATTTTGCTACTGTTATGAATCGTAATGTAAACATCTGATACGTGTTTTCCGATGGTCTTAGGCGACCCCTGTGAAAGGGTTGTTCGACCCCCAAAGGAGTCGCGACCCACAGATTGAGAACCATTGCTCTAGAATTTACCCGGAGATGTTATATTTTTCTGGAAGCAAACAATTTCCAGTGCAGCAACACCTGGCTATCATAAAACAAAGAGGCAAAAAGCCGTCTTCCAGGATGATATTTATGTACATGTGGTAGTTGTGAGCATAAGCTCTAGAGTCAGACAAAGTTGGATTCACGGATTCCCTGAATTCTTATGTGTATGGAAGCCTGTTACTGATTTTTTTCAGAACATTTGACTTACAACTGGGAGGGGGGAAATGCCATTGGTGTTTTGACAGGGATTGAATTGAATCTATAGATCGCTTGGATAGTATAGACATTTTAACAATGTTAATTCTTCCTACCCATGAGTATAGTCTGTACTTCTATTTGTTTGTATCTTCTTCAGTTTCTTTCTGCAGTGTCTTATAGTTTTCTGAGTACAGGTCTTTTACCTCCTTGGTTAAATTTTTTCCTAAGTATTGCTTATGCATTTGTAAATGGGATTACTTTCTTAATTTCTCTTTTTAACCTATACCCTCACTTATATTTGTAATCTAAAGAACAAAATAAACAAAACAGAAACAGACTCATAGATACAGAGAATAAACTGATGGATGTCAGAGGTGAGTGGGTTGGAGAGCTGGGTGGAAAAGATGAAGTGATTAAGAAGTACAAATTGGCAGTTACAAAATAGTCATGGGGATATAAACTACAGCATAGGGGATATAGTCAATAACATGGTCATAACTGTATATGGTGCCAGGGGGGTACTAGACCAATTGGGCGATCACTGCATACATTATATAAATATCTAACCATTATGCTGTACATCTGAAACTAATATAAAATAATGCTGAATATCAACTGTAATTGAAAAAAATAATTTTAAAAATTGGGAGTGGAGATTAAGCTATCCAATACACAAATAATTACTTACAAAAAACAGTGGGAGTCACTATGAAAGTGTTTAACAAGGAGCATTGACTTGGTGTAAGAGCTTTAAAAAGCTTATCTGGGGCATTGACTTGGTGTGAGAGCTTTAAAAAAGCTTATCTGAAGAAAGGTCATTAAATGTAAGAACTGAAGAAGAAGGTGGGATGGGGTGGGAAGTTCTGGGCAGAGAGTAAGTCATATGCAAATACTCATAAAGAGCTTGGCTTTTTCCAGGAGCTCAAATAGGTGACACTGGCTCAACATAAGGTGGCAGGGCCTTCTGGCTCTTAAGAATTTGAGATTTCATACTGAGGTCAAGGGGACACCAGTAAAGGCTTTCAAGCAGTGAGGTATTAGGAACCATTCTTCTTGGCTGCGTTGTGGAGAATAAATTGGAGCAGGGAGGAGATATAAGAAGCTATTAGCAGAAATTGAGACAAGTAGTCCCACTGGCTTGGAAAATGGGGTATTGTCACCAGAGAGAAGTGGGTAGATTTGAAAATATTTTAGGATGTAGAATCAACAGAAAATGGCATCTGACTATTGATTGACTCCTAGGCAGGCAGGAGTACCAAATAGGTCTTAGAATAGCAGCAAAGAAAGAGCCCTAAATTATTTTGCAAAGGATTGGATGTTCTTTTTGAAAATATTATTGTAGTCACTATGGGAAAAGCAGAATTTTTAAAGGCTTACTCTATTTATGATATGCTTTAGTTTGTTTCTTATTTCAAAATATAGTAAAACACATTTTGGTGCCAAGCACTCCTGAAGGTATTGATGCAGCCCTACTGCCTGGTTTCCAAGACAGGTAGACAGGAAGACGGTGGCACCATTTACTGAGAAAGGAACAGGAGGGTTTGGGGTTAGGCAGGTTAGGCGGGGAGAATATAACAGTTCATGGCATCAAAGTGGAGGAGCTGAGCTGAGCAGGCGATTGAGCAGAAGCTCCAGATAGAGGCACATTTTTTGGTCTAGGTGGTGATAGTAGCCTTGGGAAAGACTGCTAGGTGAATGATTGGAAAGTAACAAAACAGTGTGAAGAAAAGTAAGATTATGGATGAGATGTGATAAAGGCCCAAATTTAATGGCCCAGCAACATACGCTGAAGCTGAAAAGGAGACAGGATGACTAGGAGGGGACAGCCTACAGAATAGGGTTTTAATAAGGAGGATGTAATCAGTTGTGTCACATGGTGCTGAGAAATCAAGTAAGGTGAAAACTACCATATTTTTCTGTGTATAAGACACCCCCATGTATAAGATGGCCCCTACTTTTCTAACCTAACATTAAGAAATCAGTCTCAACCAGCTACTCCTGTGTAGAAGATGACCCCCAATATTTGGTCTAACAATTTTAGACAAAAGTATCATCTTATACTCAGAAAAATACGGTAATTGCCCACTGACTTTAGAAATGCAGAGATCATTAGTGGTGCTGAAAACAGCTGTTTGGTAGCATGCTGGAAGAGGAAACTACTGAAATATTCAGAGAGAGGGAGAAGCTAAGGGAAAGAAGGATGAAACGTGAAGATGGAGATGGTCTAGGAGAGAAGGGGAGATAGTAATTGGAGGAGGAAGTCAGGTGGATGAAGGGCTTTTGTTAAGCTTGGAGAGACTAGAGAATACTCAGGGGCAAACTGAATAGAAGGGGAGAAAACACAGATTCAGGAGACTGAAGGAATAATTAATATCATAAGGGAGGAAGTGATGGTATCTGTATCTCATGTGTAGTTACTGGCTTTAGTTCGAAAGAGAGACACGACTTCTAGCATACTTCCTTTCACGATATACTACTGATATATATGATATATCTATATCTACATATGGGTGATATCTATAGGCTACTGATATGTATGATATAGATATCCATGTCCTATCATATATGATAATACTATTGTCTATCTCAGAAGGTTGTTGTGAGGTATTAGGTAATGCATGTAGAATTTATAGCTTGCTGCCTGCGAGAGTAGCACTCAACAGTGTTAGCTCTTATTAATAAGGCAGAGTCAGCTATGTTCACTATATTCATCAGCATAACCCAGGCTATGCTGCAATGCAGACAACACCCAGATCTCAGTGCTTAACACAAATGGAAAATTTCTTTCTCACTTATGCTACATGTCCAGTGTGAGTCAGCGAGGGGATCTGCTCCACCTGGTCCCTAAGAGACCCAGGCTACTGATAAGGGTGCAGCTGTCTTGTAGCTATGCCATATGTGATCCAGACCTCCTTGGTTGCTGTAACAGGGCAAGGGAGAGGGGGATCAGGCAATTCAGTGCTTCAGGCCAGAGGTGACATACATCTCCTTCTCACAACTCGTTGGTCACACTGAGTGTTCTGTGCCCCTGCAACCTGCAGAGGGGCTTGGAAATGTGGAAGCGCCCATGACATTCAGTGAGTAGCAAATACCTCTGCCACAACCTCTGTAGCCAGATGGTTTCAGCCCTCGTGGTCACTTCCCTCATGTTGGAGAAGGCAGAGAATTCAAAGGTATCACTTAAGGACTGTGCTTACCATGGTGTGCTCTTTCAATGCCCCCTTCATACATAGTCAACCACTCATATACTCCTCAGGAAATCATGTTAATATACAGAAATCACCATCCATCTGACACATCTACAACTCTTGGCAATTTTCCCTGTTAATTCCAGTTGTTATTCTTTTCTGAAGCATTTTGTGTCAACTAAAAATAGAGGCATATATGAACAAGGAAGACATTTGATTAGGCTTTTTAGTTGAACTAGTTCCTTTCTTGACAGCATTCAACAAAACTTACAAGGCTTGTATTTTGAGTTGTATTACAATGCAGCTGCTATCGCTATTTACTTCTGTATTGGCGATCACATAAACAGGTATGTCTCCACTTTGAAAACTCCACTATGAAATCCCATAAACATCCAAATTTACAAATCCGATTCTAAAGGCTTCTTTGATTTTTTAATTTTTGCAGTGAAGCTACAAGATTTATGAAGTGAGGATGCTCAAGTCCACAGCCAGGGAATTTTATTTAAAAAGAGTAATAGCTAACATTTAATGAGCATTTACTATGTGGCAGTCACAGTTCTAAGTACTTTACATAATACATTAACTTTTTCTGGGGTATATTTTATTGGGTATCCCCATTTTACAGATGAAGACAATGAGGCACAGAGAGGTTAAGTAACTTGCTCAAGGTCAAATAGTTACTAAGAGACAGAGCCAAGATTTGAACCCTTGTCTTTCTTACTGTAGAAACCCTAGCACTTAGGACTATGCCAACTGCCCACTAAGGAAAAATTAAAATATTTTAGGAAGAAAAAATATGTTAGCAGATCCTAGGTCAAACCAATCCAGAACAAATCTGGCTATCCACTGATTACTATACAAATTTTGAGCACTGAGTGGTAATGATTATGTCCCCTTATTTGTTTTATTATATACCAGATATTTGATTGAGACCTTTTACCAACATTATCCTTTTAAATGTATGTTCAGAAAATTCTAGCTTCAAAATATATCTGGAAACTCATCATGTCTCATCACCTCCCCGATTACCACCCTGTTCCAAAACACTGTCACCTTTCACCTGCATTACTGTCATCACCTCTTAACTGATGTCTCTGCTTCCACCTTAATAATATTCACAACCCAGGAGTCAGAATGATCCTTTCGAGGGCATGACATGCCTTCCACTTTGTCCGGACCCTCCAGTGGCTTTCCTGCTGACTCAAAATAAAATCCAAAGTCCTACAAATAGTGTACACGACCCTGTTATACCTGGCTCTCCACCTCACTGAGTTCATCTCCCACCTCAAACCTGCAAGCAAGGAATTATTAAATCACTTTACAGATGTTAGTGATCTGTAAGTGATTCCATTAGCCATTATTGAGCCAGGAATCAAACCTAGTTTTATTTGCCACTGATTATTGATTGGATTCTCTACATTACACCGTGCTCTGATAAAATGCTTTTTTTTTTTTTTGCATTGATGGGAGTATTATTTTTGATAGACATAACTTACACATTTCCTCTTCTTTGGGAGGTAATTTAGTCTAGCATTGCTGAAATTGATGATAACATGCTTTGCCTCTTCTTTTGGAAGAGATTCCAGAGCTTGGGGTATGTTCTTGTAAAAAAAGTCACACAAGTGAAAAATCCTTAATCTTTGCATTTGTATTAGATTTTAGAAAATAAATTTATTTTGAAGAATGATTTGAAACTTAAATAGACAAAACATACAAAGGATTTGAAAAATATCCTTTGGGGTGACAAATAAAGGTGACTATAAAGAAATGGTTCTGATGATCTTGGGTAGCTCATACACTGATTCAGGAGACAATTCCAAAAGAAAAGTTTTGGGGTTGAGTGGTGAGGGAAGAGGTGAAGGGGAATAAGAAGTGCAAACTTCCACTTATAAAATTAATAAGTCATGGGAATATAATGTACATCACAGGGAAAATAGTCAATAATATCATAATTTTGTTCAGTGATAGATGATTACTAGACTTATCATTATGATTACATCGTAAGGTATGTAAATATCAAATCACTATGTTGAATACCTAAAACTAATATAATAATATTGTATGTCAACTATTCTTCAATAAATAATAAATTTAAAAAACAAAAGAAGAGTTTTGAGGGATCTATGGCAGTAGTTGTATGACTAAGCAATTTCCTGAATGATTGCTTTGAAGGATCATGTAATGTGATGATAATGACTTAGATTATTAGACACATATTATGTCTCAGATATTGGTATAAACATTTTATGTTTTGATTATTTAAATTTGCATGTTACAGAAGAGAAACCTGAGGTAGAGATAGGTTAAGTTACCCAGGGTCTCTAAGCTAAAATATTGCAGAGCTGAGGTTCAAACATATGCAGTCTGGTTTCAGAATCTATGCTCCTAACAACTGCACTATACTGCCTCCTGAAAGAGCACAGAGCAGCAAGGCTTCAAACTTTTTAGATTGCACGTCCTCATTCATAACCAACCAGAAGGCAGAGAACCTGAGAGCTCATTGATGTAGTCCATGCAAATCAGCCTTCCTGGGTAGATACCCAGCACTTGAGGCTATCACCTGGTAATCAGAATCAGTGAGGAGATTGGACACTGAGGCTCAGAAAAAAAAATAAAGGCAGAGGTCAAGGAAAGCTACCCAGCAGAAGCAATACATATGTATTTATGTATTTGTATGCATGTATTACTGTACTAATATATTATGTTTATATTGTAAAACATATACAAAAAAGATTTTAACTGATGAGATAAAAATAAACATAACTAAAAGTTCTAATATTTGGTTTGTTCCACCAAGATGGATATCTTGAGCATCCCCTCGATTTAGAAAACAGGCTTGAGATAGCGTGGTTTTTAAATTCGGACTTTACCACTTACTATTACCTGAGTATTCTGGACAAGTTGCTTACTCTTTGCCTCTGATTCTTCATCTGTTAAATCAGGATAATAACACCTAATTTGTAGGATTGTGTGGTTTAAATGAGATGATGTAGTGCCAGGCTTTCAGTAAGCTCTTTATATATTATTTACTTTCTGTCATAATTTTAATTTCCATTATTTGTTTTATGGTCTGAGTTTTTAACCATTGTATTACTTTGTACATATTCCTATAATGAAGCTGGACACAGTCCTGCAGTTAGTCTTGGTGCATCTAGATGGAGCCAGATTAATAGCTTTTTCATGCTCCAGCATTACAAACATGGTGCAGCTGTGTCTCTCTGACCGGGACGAAAACTGTGGAGGAGACATGTGGAAGAACCTGTGTGCATTTCACGTTGTGCAAAATGCCATATGAATTTGAAGGGAGTGAGGGATGGCTTAATGAGTCTTCAGACGCTTAAAAATGAATGGCTTGACTGTTCAGCAATTGTATGTCTGTTAACAGAAGCTCCCTTTCACATCAGCATTGCTCTTTTGTGGTTGGCAATCAGGCTCAAAGACTCTCTAAGTGGATTTTGAGCTATTTTTTATCTGTGCCTTTCCACCCGTGACTTTTCCTGAACAGGGTTTCTTGGCTATGTTCAGTGTCAATTATTATACCATTCAATGAAAATTTCACCTTTGATCCCAACTCCGAGCTTTTGTTTCTTCTTTTTCCTCCTCTTAGAATCCTAAGTTTGTTGGGTTTCTTTTGCACAAAGTTAACCGGCAAAGAAATGCACTCCTGTGAGTTCCCTAGTGGTGTAGTGGCTAGGCTTCGGTGCTGTCAACGCTGTGGCCTGGGTTCGATTCCCAGCCAGGGAACTACCCACATTAAAAAAATAATAAAAAAAAAGAAATGCACTCAAAGGCACATCAGGCAGGTTTCTGACAAACAAGGTGACACCCTCTTATTAGGGTAACTTGAGAATGGGTTACTTATAAAGGAATTAATTTTTAAAGGAATTAATTTTAAAGGGTAGGAATGGGGTTGGGGCAGCCAAAGAGATGAAGGGATGGAGAGTTTATAAGAATATGGAAAGGGAGAGAGGTATGTAGAGTAGGCCACCTTGAGAGGAACGGTGAATTCCTATTGAGGTACAGCCAACCCAAGGTGACCTCATGGGAAACTATAAGAATAAATATTCTGATTACACTTTACTCCTTCCCTCTATTCTCCAGATTAGATTCCAATGGCCAAACCCCACCAAAAGCTAGAAGACATGAGAAGTTATTGAGGTAGCTCCTATAAATTAGTTTTCCTAGGTAGATATCTAGCACTTGAAACTATCAGCTAGTACACACAATCAAAGGAAAGATTGAGGAATGAGGCTGATAAAAATAAAAATAAAAATAAAAAGCAGTGCTGAAGGAAGGCTACCTAACAGGAACAATCTGGCTAGGTTACCACCACTGCTGGATGCAGCCACTGCCTTCACCATGCCTTTAATCTCATTGTTCCTTCATCTTGCAGTCACATTTTTGAGAGCAAAGTCCTGAGGGGAAGCATCCAATTGGCTGAGGCTAGTTCACCTACTAGTTCACCCTCTTTGCCAGGGGGTGGAGACAGGGAGGGAATATTACCTCCTTTGGATTCCCTGCTGGAGAACGAGCTGCTGCCTTCTTTCAAGGCTCACACATTTGCATATTTGTAAATATTAAGAAAGAGCTAAAAAACACAGTAGGTCAAATATATGGTAATAGATGGAAACTAGATTTTTGGTGGTGACACGCAATAAAGTATAGAGATATCAAATTATAATGCTGTACACCTGAAACTTATATAATGTTATTAACCAATGTTATCTCAAAGCAAAACAAACAAAAAACAAACCAAGGTGGTTCTGTCTCTTCTAAAAAAGATAAATGTCCATTAACAGATGACCTCTCAAATAAATCTCCTTTATTAATCTGCAACAATAAGACTACTAGATCTTAGAAAGTTCCCTTTGTCTTTTTGGATCTTCATGCAAGAGTGCAGGTCCAAGATCCGCAAATCTAGTTGGGGGCTCAAATGCTGGGCAGCCAAAAACATACATAGATAAGCCCACCCAGCAGAATGCCCTAATCAATGTTTTCTTGGTAGAACACCTATTAGGCTGTTAATATCTAAGCTTCATTGACCCTGTATTTTTCTCAATACAATGTTGGGTTTTTTTCAGCTGCTATTTAGATAGGAAACATTTGTGTAATATTTGTGTCACTAAAATGAAGTGTAAAAATTTTTAATGGATAAACAAACAAATGAGACAGACACAAGGCACTCTTGGACACTGTGTGTCTTTTAGGTATGCATTCACAAGGGGCATCAATATTTTTACCCTCAGAGGAAGTCCATTCAGTTTTTTCTCAAAACCTCCTTGTCTCCAGTTTTTAATCTCGTTTCCTTTTATGACTCTAATTATCTGGCCAAGCCATTAACCACTGCTCATAATTTGGTATACGAAGGCTGTCCAGATAGAATCCAGCCATGTAATATGAAAAATAGAAACATTTATAGCTGATTATTTCCGGAGAGCCCTCATAGATCCATGATCAAGGCTTCTCTCTCTGCAGGTAAAATGCCAGTGAGGTGTACTGCTTGAAGTTTAGTCCACTGGAAATATTTCCCTTCTTCACCCCTCAGATTCAGTATACCTGCTAAATCCACAGAGAATCCTGAATTGTTGGATCCAGACCAATCCAAAATTACATTTGTCATCCTTGATCAAGCATCCTTATGCTCTATTCCCATACAGACTTCCCCAGAGTTTTTCTAATATAAACTAGAAATCCAGGAGATTTTGGCCTTCTCTGGCTTTTGCCTTTGTCATTGTCATTCCCCTCCCAGGGCCATGTGGATATCTGACAATCTCAAGTATTGGTGTGGGGGGAAGGAAGTGGGTAAAGTGAACTGGCTTCATCTTACGAAGTAACTCCCTCAGGTAAAAAAGCATCTTCAATCAAGGAAGAACTGTTTCATCAGACAAGCTGGAAGAGATTTCTTGACTGGCAAGGGGGAGAGTCAATGAGAATTAAGGGTGCAGCATTCTTAGGTTTCTCTAAATCCTCTCATATACTTCCATGTCGATTTTCCAGCTTTTAGTCTAACCCAGATAATGCCAAAATATGCACCTAAGACATCTGTCAGGGCTGTGAATTCCACTGATACTGAAATTAATCAGCACACAGGATCAAACCAAAGTCTGAGTTTATCTTTGACCATCTCAAATCTGCTAAGGCAGAGGCCTTTTTTTCTCACCATTAAGCTTATTCATTATAAGAAGCAGCCACTCCATTGGCTGTCATTGAACTCCTCAAGCCCTTTGTACTAATCTCCTTAAATCATACTCTCAATCAACATTCCAGGTGACCATAAGCAATTGTTTAATCAGCTATATTGCCACTGTATTCAGTGAACCAATCCGGTTTTATCACTTTTCTTTGAGGGTCAGTTACCTGCAGCTCATTTTGTGGTACCAATTTCTGAATCAGTGAGAGTTCTTGGGGAAAAAAAAATTAGTGGGAAATCATCAAGGAACTCAGAACAAAAAGTCTGGAGAGGAATGCTCGAGCAAAGAAGGGGAAACTAGACAGACCAGGCAGCAGGAGGTTGGGTTAGGATGTGGCTGCTGATTTTGCTGTAGTTCAAAGCCACTACTGGGCCTAATAACCATGACAAGAGTGTGTTATTCATGGGACACAGCCAGGGAAGCTGGTAGATTATGGCATGGTAAATTTCATTTTACTAGTCTTTCAAGATTCAAAGCCCCAGGTGAGAGCTTGTGCTGGATCATGTGCCCATAACATGGCTTTGCAGAGGGTGGAGACAGGAGGTAAAGATTTTTATACTAAAATGCTACACTAGGACTCACACAATGAGAACCTGAGGGGGTTTCAGATGCTGAGCAGTGAAAACCCCTCCTTTTCTGTCAATAAGTAATGAAAGAGCTTTCACTAGGAGTCCAGAAGCCTTTTTCTATATCTTACTCTCTCACTTGCTTTCTCTGTCTTTCTCCCTCCCTATCTGATTTTGAGAAAGTCACTGTATTTCCCTAGTCCCGTGGAGGAGAAAAATGGACTAAAATATTCAGGGTCCATCTATTCTAAGACTTCATGATCTCAGACATCTCAAGAGTCTAGTAATTAAAAAAAATTTTAGAAGGTATTATGCTTACATTAAAATTTAATAAATGCATTGTCTAAGATCTTTCCTTTGATCTAATGACTAGTTTAAAATGATCATTATGACCCAGTTTTTCATTGTGTATGAAACTTCTACATATGTTAGCAAGTCATATTTGTGGAGTTCCTTCTATAATATTAGATATTGGATATGTTAACCTTAATTGACTTTCGACAGTTTTTGTTGCTTTTAATAGCTTTCTCAGTACCCCTGCCAAAGTTAAAATGTATATAAAAATCAAGATGAACCTTAGAAAGAACAGCGATAAAAGAAGTCAATATTCTGGGAGGCCTTAGAGTCTTATCAAGGTTAGTGTATCAGTTTTACTTTAAATCTCTTATCTTATCTATCTAATTATTTCACAACTTTGATTAAGTGAAACTAAAATAGGTATTGATGAAAAGAGAAAAGCACAATCAAAGAAGCAGGTAAGCAAATAATTGAACACAAATAACTCTTAATTATACTCATTTAATAAAGTTAAGGAATAGCGTCAGGTGCCAACATTACTTTGTCAAATCAAAGGGCAGTGAGTTGAGATAAAAAAAATTACACAGCATGTTCTGAAAAATTGTGGTCAATTTCAAAATTGTTAAATATTTATTTTAAAGACAATACATATTTTTTTTATTTTTAAATTAAATCAAACCAACCTTCTTTATATGTTTACTTAAATCACCCTTTATTAGAATGTAAGCCCTGGGGGATATGGTCCTCATTATATTTGGTGGGTGCTTAAGACATCAGTTAAATATTTTTATATGGTTCCAAAACAACCTTGAATCCTGGGTTGCGAATGTATCCAGACCCTCCAATGGGAACCCAATTCTTTGCAACCGTCCTTATGTCTTAATAATTTGTAAAATCTTACTAATGTCCTCAGGCTTCCCTAAACACAAAGAAATAGGTGGGCTTCCAGGTATGGCAGTTTCAGCTGGCAAGTTTAAAATGCTCTTTCATTTGCAAATATAATAGGAAAACTAGCAAACAGCTTTCACTTTAAGTTGATCAAACAGTTTCTTCTAAACGCAATAATACATTATAGTTTGCCCCTTACCTAACCCAAGGTTACCTGGATTATTTATCTTGTCTGTCCAGGATGCATACTGCATAGGAACAAACATCTGGTAGTGATATAAAGTAACTAATACATGCAGAAGAGATACAAACAGCATGTTCATTACAGAAAAAAAGAACTTTTGGGTGGAGGAAGAGTCAGTGATAAAACATCAGAAACTGAAGGTGATCATGATGGCTTATTCTCATATGGACTTTGCAAAATGTATTGCTGATGTCTCCAGAGTCATTTTGTGTTCAATTGATCAGGGACATGTATTTTAGAAAATGACTGGATTGTTTCCATTGTCTCTCATTGCTTTGAACAAACAGGCTGCAATTGTAAATTTTAACGGCAAAAAGAATAGTGGCCATGATAGCAAAAAGATTTTATAATCTGTTTTTGTTATATTGTTTCATTATAATGGAAAGCAATAATGACCCTTGGCATTTATAGACGCCTTTGTATTTTCAAAGCACTTAATAATCATTAATTACTTTATCTTGTTGCCATGTCAAATGGGATAGGTTGGTTAGATAACAGGGTTGCAGAAGGAACATAGCCTCAGACCATAAAAGATTAGAAACTTGAAAAGTTAGGCAGCTGAAATACTCAATGAGAAGCAAGTACCTGGTTTTCTTATAATTTAGGTGGAAAACGAAGAGAGAGAAGAAAACATCATAGGTACTCATTGTAAAACATTGTTTTGTTTCTTATTTTTTATTAGTTTATTGGACAATGGTGGAAAAAAAACCCAGGGTCCCTCAACACCTTTATTTCTAGGAAAGTGATTATAATAAGGCAATAACTGGGATGGGGTGGAGGCTCTAACCATGTGTACTAATGCTAGTAACTAATGAAAGCTAACAGTGAACACTGAGCCAGGTACTGTGCTATAGTACTCCATATCCATTGTCAAATTTCATCTTCACAATAAAGCCATGAGATAGGAGCTGCTAGTACCACCAGTTAACAGAAGAGGAAACTGAGGCTTAAAGAGGCTTGAGGCATTTGCTCACAATAAGTAGCTCTCTAACCTTAACTAACTAACTCCCCAATCCCTGTATTAATTCCCTTTATATGGCTTCAAGGTGATTTGCATAATCCTTAATAGTAATACACTGGGTAACAATTGAGCATGACTTAGCAATCCATTAACTCCTTGGTTCTCCGGAGGAAAGGATGCTACCCTCCAGTTGAAGGAAGATGAAATTGGTAAATAGGAGTGCCCAATCTCTATGAGCCAGGCTCCACATAGTCAACAAAACTCCAGGAAAGGGGCTTGTTCCTCTCTTGTTTTGGGGACATGATTATCAGAGTCCATCTTCTGGACCCTGGGTAGGTCCCATCTTTACAGGCCACAGAATTATTACCAGTAGAGCAGCCTTAAGAGAAGAAGGCCATTTTTAGCCAGTAGCTTGAGATGAGGGCAGAGCCCTTGCTTAGCAGACGTGGCCTAATAAAACAATCATAAACAGATTAAGAGGACTTCTCAAGTGGTGTATGGAAGAAAGTACCCACCACAAAGATGAATGACTGCAGGTCTCTCTAAGAACTAGAAATTGGCAGGGAAGGCATTCACCAAGCAGTGATTTTAAGGACATCAAGAATGGAAATTAGTATTGGGACAGTGCTTCTAGACAAGCCCTGGGCAGTAGAAAGCAATGCCAATAGCATCACAAGGGCCCCACATCACTCAGACTCTAGAATTATCTGGCAATCCTAGGGACCAGAGGCAATTGTTGAGACACTGGTGAACTTTGAAACTCTGTGAGTTCTCTGTTTGCTTAATGCTTGACAGCCTTTGGTCTGTTAATAAATCTTTATGCACAGCTTGACCTCTGTGCTTCTCAGGGGAGGAATTGGAATCAGCCTATGGGGAAAGAGATGGCTCCAGAACTCTGGGTGGAAACTTGAGCAAATAAAAATGCACCCATGAAAGATAACCTTACCTTTTGCATCTCATCTGCTTCTAACACAAGGGTTAGATCATTAACCATATTTATTTACCCTTTTCTTACCTCATAAATTGTGTGTGCATTTCCTAGTCTTCTAATGCCAAAATTTATCAGGTCACAAAATAAAAAATATCAGGCATGAAAAATTGAGTTTTTGTCCCTATGTAAGCTCTGAAAATTTCTAGGCTTTGCTTAAAATCAACAACTGTCACAATAAATGATTAACAGAAGAGTGACTTCAATAAAAATGTGTTTTATATATGACCAGAGAGATAAGACATTGCACTTGAATTTGGTGATCAGCATTTCATGTTCTGGTTCAGAATTTTGGTTTTCATGTAGGACCCTGTTTAGTTTCTTCACATGCCTCAATTAAAAGGGTATGGTGGCAAAAGGGGTGGAAGAGAGATCAGAGATAAATCTTCACTGATTTCACAATTTCCCCTAGGGCCTGCATGTTTGAACAAATACTTAGCAGTGATCTAGCAAGAAAACACCCCCAAATCAATATTTTGACAAAGTCCCATTACCATCTGTTAATTAAAATTAATTTTCAGATTATCTGTAAAGCAAGAGCTCTGTGGGTGACATATATACAAGTAGAGAGGAAAACAGTAGCCAGCTGATGGGTGATTTACTTCACAATCATAATTCTCATTTATTCATTTTGCCAATTCCCATGCAGATCTAAGCCACATAATAATACATTCTTAAAATAGGCTATGGCTTTACAATTTATGAAGCATTCCAGGGACATTAATACAAAATAATTTTGTAGACTCTTCAGCCAATTGTATATGACCTAGGGCATAAAGATCCCTTAAGGAAAGGAAATTGAAACATTCATATGCCCCCCACCCCAAAAAATCCCAACCTGAACCTATACTTTGAACAAAACTTAACTCAGAATGGATTATAGATCTAAATGTAACTTGTAAGGTTAGAAACCTGTCAGAAGACATAGGAGAAAGTCTTTGGGACCTTGGGTTAGGTAAAGGTTTCATAGATACAGCATCAACATTGTAATCCATAAAAATAAAATATAGTAAGTTGAACTTCATCAAAATCGAAAACAACTGCTCTGCGAAAGATGCTATCAAGAGAGTAAAAAGACAAGCTATAGACTGAGAGAAAATATTTGCAAATCACATATACAATAAAGGTTTGTATCCAGAATATATAAAGAACTCTCAAAATTAAACAATAAGAAAACAAACAACTTAATTAAAAAATCAAGTAGGCAAAAGAAACTTCACCAAAGAAGATGTATGAATAACAAATAAGTAAAAGGAAGATGCTTAAAATCATTAGCCTTTATGAAAATGCAAACTAAAACCACAAATTATTTAGCTGCATATATTTGCTTGCAAGCAACAAAACCCCAATTCAGAGACCACTATATACCTATCTCAATGGCAACAGTGAACAATACTGACAATTCCATGTGTCTGCAAGGACTCAGGGCAACTGGAGCCCTCATGCATTACTGGGAGGACTGCAAAATGCTGTAGCCACTCTGGAAAGTATTTTAGCAGTTTTTTTTTTAAGTTGAACATATGAGGGCTGTCCAGAACAAAATCCAGCCATAAATGCCTCAATTTTTCATATTACACGGCTGAATACTTTATGGACAGTCCTCGTATACCTACCATATAATCCAGCCATTCTACTCCTAAATACTTATCTCAGAGAAATAAAAGTTATATTCACACAAAAACCCATACTCAAATATTTGTAGCAGCTCTATTTATAAGTTCCAAAACCAGGAAACAACCCAAATGTCTTTTAATGGGGAATAGATAAACCACGATATGCCCATTAAATGAAATACTACTCAGCAATAAATAGGAACAAACTGGTGTTAACACAGCAATACAGATTAATCTCAAAGGCATCATGCTGAGTGAGAGAAGCCAGTCACAAAAGATTACGTATTGTATAATTCCATTTATGTTACATTCTGGAAATGGCAAAAGTATAAAGGAAAGAGAAGAGATTAATATGTCAGGAATTAGGGGTGAGAGGAATGTGTAACTACAAAAGGATTTAAAGAGGAGTTTGAGGGGGAGATGGAATTATTCTGTGTCCTGGTTATGGTGGTGGTTACATGAATCTATGTTATGCTTATAGCATTGTACACAAATAATAATAATAATAATAACAAATAAAAATCATTTGTTTATTGTAAGATAATTTTAAAAATTAAAAATAAAACGTAACAAGTACATTCACTTAACAAAAATTTAAAAAATACAGATGAGAAAAAGAATATTGTTTCCATTTGCAGGTAAGAAAACTGACTTGCCCAAGGTCATTGAACCAATAAATAAATGGTGGGCTCTGAACTAGAATCACATCATTGAAGGGCATCATTCCTTCCCTGCTGTTACATAAAAAATAAACCTTCAAAAACCCAAGCCAAATTATTTAGCTGCATATATTTGCTTGCAAGCAACAAAACCCCAATTCAGAGTGATGTAAAGAAAAAGGGTATTTGTTAGTTTATATAACAAGGTGTCCAGTGCTAAGGAGAGTCATGAAGTTGGTTGATTTTGCCACTTTAATAAAAGATGTCATACGTGACCTAGATTCTTTCTTTCTTCCACTCTGCCAAACCACAGCTTCATTCTAAGGCTGATTTTTTTTCATGGTCACAGTATGACTACTGGTCTCAGAGATACATGCTTCTTTGTTCATATCCAATGGAAGATAGATCACCAGCAAAAATCTCACAAAGCTTGTAACCAAATTGTGTACTGCATGCAAATACTGTGGTTTCTTACAGTCTTAAAGATTCCAGACAATCAGCTATAAAAAGTATTTATATAATTAGCAACACTGAGATAAACAGTTTCTCACTGCAGTAACAACCATATGTCTTATTTCTACAGAGCTCAAATTTGCAATAGATCTTTGGGGATAGCTATGTCAATGCTCTTAGACACTGTACCTCATGTTTGGTTAGCATGTTAGTATCCCAAGCTGTGTAATAGCTCATTTTACAAAACTTTTAATTGAAGAGATGAGGACTCTGAGGGTCTTAGGGGAGTCTATTGAGTTGGCCAAATTCACAGTTAGTGATCCAGCCAGAGGACACATTTGATCTTCAAACATCCTTTTCATGGTTCTTTCCTTTACATAACATTGATTCCTTCTTCAGTGCTTAGATTTTACTAGGGAGGAACAGTAGCAATTTTAAATAAATATTACAAGTTCATACATGATGCTTACAAACTTTAAATATCAGGAAACTCACATTGTTTATATCTCCAATGGTAACATTTGGCTAGTTGGAATTTTAGACTCAAATGTGATAGGACAAAGTTGAAATGCTGTGGTCTCATTAACTTCTCCATCTTCTGTCTCTCAACATCCAATCAACTGTTCTGATAGGTGGGTTCTAATCCCTAAATATCTCTTGCATTCATCCCCTGTTTTCTATTTCCACAGCCCCAGTATGTGCTCAGGCCCTTGTTACAACACAGAAACCTCTGTCTCTTTGCCTCCATTTTCTCCCTATTACACATCTTACATAATGGTGCTGGATTAAGGTTTTCAAAGCACAATGCACATAATGACATACGTCTTTTTGTGTGCCCCAGCTCTAAAACTTTGTTAATTTTCCTTTGACTATAGATTGAATTTTTCATTCCATAATCTGCCTTTCTAAGGCCCCCAACAATTTGACTCCAATATTCCTTTTCAAATCTTGACAAAATCCTCCTTTCTGGGTGAGGGGTGTAGACAGTGGTGTATTGGAGCCAGCTCACAATGGCTTGCAAGAACCAATCTTACACCTCTCTTCCCAATTTTGTGTTCAGTGATGTCACTTTGGTAGCTTGAAGCTGACCATGGTAGGAGCATTTACATGAGACACATCAGTCAATGCCACAAATTAGAGGGTTTTTTTTCTTTTTATTTTTTTGTTGGTTATAAAACATTTACCAGCATACCACCAGTTTCAGAGTAACTAGGACTAAATCTGAGAGTGAAGGTTCCTTATGATATGGGGGTGGGAGGGGCAAAGATGTAGATACTGAAAGCCCAGTTACCAAATCAGAGATGACAGGGGCTGGGGGAAATGAACAACAGCAGAGCATTGACAAATTGTTGAGGAGGTAGATCTGGGCAAAGATTGAGTTCCAAAGAACCAGACATTGAGAAAGGTGTTTGTGTTCAAGTGGTTTATTCGGAAGATGATCCCAGGATAAACTGGTGAGGGGAGTGAGAGAAGTGAGACAATGATGGAAAGACAGATAATACAAGGCACCCTGATGAATAGGTTTCTACCATGGGCAATTGAGGCTCAGTCCCACTGGGGCATTAGAGGAGTGAATAAAACACACCTCATGGTTGCCCACACAAGGGTGAGGAGTATGGGGAGTTTATCCTCAGGCAGACAGCTGTGGGTTATTTCATTAAGAATTGGCGGGTATGTAGGGGAAGACTTAATGCAGAGAAGATACGAACAAGACATGGACATTCATGGTTTTATGTTTTTTGTATTGGTGGTGGCAGGGCTTCATTTAAATGGTCAATGATGGGATGATTCCACCATTCCTGCTGGTAATCATTGGTTGCTACTCTACACATCCTATTAGTTCTTTTCTCTGGGTCTACTCACAGTTCCTTCCTTTGCTATAATATTGTCTGTAGGTCTCTCCAGTTTTGACAATTCCCGAATTCTTTCCAATTCATCAAGGAGCACTGCAATCTCCTCCAGGAACTCCATCTAACCCCTACTCTCGCCACCCCAGCCCCCATGCTGGAAGCTGGATGAGGAGCTAGCCAAGCTGGAGATCCCTGAAGAAAGGAGGCCTGAAGAAAGGAAGTAGGGAACAAGCTCCTTGGTTAGATTACATGGGGTCTGAGGAAAGAGATAGAACTTAGGCTGTGGAATCATTCCAAATGGTGAACTCCATGTAAGAAGGGACTCATCACTACTGTTTATCACTGTATCCCTCAGAGCCCACCCAACACAGATACCCACCCTATTGTGCTGCACAGTTGTTGGTGGCAGAGAAAAATGAGTGAATGGAGGGCTGGGTAGACAAAGGGAACTATGCAGGGAGCCAAACCAGGAAGTTGAAGAGGAATTAGAGGAGTCATTGAGTGATTGTGTTAAGAAGAGCAAATGAATGAATTTTGAGGATGATTGTCAAACCCTGTAAGATGTTTTTCTACATGGGACCCAGATGTCAGTTGAGATATATTGTTTTGTGAGAGTCAGTGAAATTGCCTTTAAACTCATCCCACTTGTGGGGCAGCTCCTCTCTTCTGATCTCTTTGGGGTTTATGGGTGGTTTAAGTTTTTTTTTTTTTTAATCCCTCTAGTGGACTGGGCACCTACCTCCATAGAATTATGAGGGTTTGTGAATTGATTGAGCATCTTAGAAGTGCTGCTTAAACTCTCTACCACAGCACTGCAGGCTCTTCTTGATTTCTCCCCAAGCATTGCTCATAGGAGTTGTTTATGTAGGTAGCACAGTAGACTGAAGATACGGGCTTTATATTAGCATGCAGTTTGACCTTTTCTCCCTCAGTCTCCCTATAATCTCCCTATAAACATTCGGTTTCCTTTCCTTTATTATATAGAGCAATTTTGCTCTCTGAAACAACTGTCCTGTTTTGCCTCTTCAAAGATGCTTTATGGTCACTTCAAACAAAGCATCCATTTGTTCTCTCACTTGGAGCATTCACCCTATACCTTCTTACCTCCATGCCTTTGCAAACAGTCTGAAATATTCTTTCCAGAACAGAAGATTTGGCAGAGGTTTGCAAATTTCAGACTTTCCTTGTTTTATTCTAAATCATTCTCCATAAGTAGAAGGGACTAGTGTCAGGATTTATTTCCCTGCTATTAATTATGACATCACCATTATCCCCCAGAAGCGGCCATAGTTGGTTTTTAAATAACACTTTCCTTGCATTACATAAACTTTTAGCAAGTGCTTACCTGGGTTTGCCAAAGTCAAATAAATTGACCAGATGAGGCAGCTCCCTACCCCTTTTTCTCTTCCCCTGCCTCCCACCTTTCCCAACTTAGAGCATTCCACCTTCCCAGTGATGTGGAAGCACTTTATCTAGACCTCTCCTATGGGCTTGTGTTATGGATATTCAGTTACAAATCTTATCTCCAATTTTAGAACTGTAAACTCTGCAAAAGTGAGATCATCATCCTCCTTTGAAATTTCTAGGCTGACCCAGTACCTGACACAGAACAGATTTTGAAAACATCCAATTTGTAACTGTGGGTGAATGAATGAATGAATGTGAAGCTCTGAATGACCTCTTAGTGATCTGGAGAGGCTTCCAGGGGAGAAGGAAATGGTACCCCCTTCCCACTTCTGCTGATTCTTGGTTCCTGCTAGAATTAAAAGGCAACTACTGATTTATTGAAGACCTACTATGAACAAGGCACAATAGGGCTTCCAAGACTTAGATCTCTTTACTATATCTCTATCCAGCTTCTTGCCACCAATACCAACCAACCAACCAACCAACCAACCAACCAACAAACAAACAAAAAACAATTTCCAGGGCACTCCTTTCTATACTTCTTTATATTCGTTTTTGTAGAAAAGCTGGGACTTAGCTATAGGAAAGTGATATCACTGGAAATGCTCAGGGCTGTCACATCTATATGTGGGGATTGGCACTGCCAATTCACATTTTCTGAATGAGTTATTTCTATGTGCCTTCATGGCAGCCAGCACTGCAGTGCCTTGCATATATTATATGCTAGATGAATACTTGTCAATTGGTTTTGTACAAGTATGTGACAGCATAAATATATTATGAAAAATGAGGAGCCTGGGCACCAAAAGAGTCAGAATTCTTTTTTACAAAAAAATACACAGTGGTGGAGCTTGGTTTAAAGTTCAAATGCCCCTGTACTCTGCCCTGTAGTATCTCTAAACAGGGGAATTTGATAAGGTAGTTGAAGGATAATATTACCTTTGCTCTCTCAGTGCAATCAAAAGCATTCCTAGCTTTTAGGTGGACCCCACTGGCTACCTTTGTGAGGCATTTTCAAGAGCACAGCAAAAGAAGATGCTGTTTAATTTGAGGAGCCTGTTGAACAATGCAACTCTTAGAAATGGTCACAATTTTGTGATTCGAAATTTTCGGTAAGTGATGACAGCCAGAGATTTGAGTCTGATTTAGGAACCATGGTGATAAATGAAATTTATCTATTCTGCAGAGGAGCACAGCTTCAAAAGGCCTCTTTCTGCAGGGTGTAGTGCCAGGTTCAACCCTTATTTGAGACAGCTGTCTCTAATTCCAGCTGAGCTTTCATTGCTCAGTCCTCTGTAATCAGATTTCATCGTGCACTGGGGTATGTGTGTGTGTGTGGTGGGGGGACTAACAGCAGCAGGTATAACAGAGTAAATGTTCTTGACATCTTCCATTTGTGTACATTCTAAATGAGCAACTGGCTGAAAAAAACTAGAGGAACTAATTTACAGAGGGCCTTCAGTTTATATTTGGGTTTGCTTGAAAACAATACATCATTCTAGGGCATGGAGATTAATCATTTCTTTAAAAGAACAGACCCCCAAATAGCAACTAGATTAATATTTACAAAGCTCCTACAAAGGAGCCTTATGTGTGATAAGGAGAATGATTTTTTTTAATAAAATACAAATTTGAAATCTATCCCTGAAATTCCCAGTAACATGTGCAAAGGAGGCTGTCTCCACTGAATACATTATATAAGTACATCCTGCTCATAGCCATGGAGCATATGGTGGAAAGTGGTGCAGAGTGTGTCTCTGGTGGGCTGACTAGGCATACAGTTTTAAATGGGACAGAAAACAACGGTACTGTCCCATTTTAAAGAGTACATATAGTCAGTCTAGTCTGTGGGCAAGGGGCAAGGGTGATAAGCTAGTTGGGTAAGTGAAGCTATCAGATGTGGACTTTGTTGCAACAAACAAACAAACAAACAAACAAAAAACTCTAGAAAAGCTAGAACATGTTAACAATCAGAATTTTCCTAGTGCCTCTTTACAACCTAAACCAACCTCAAAACAACTTCACTGAATTCCTAAAGAAGAAAGCTTCTGGTCTGAAGTTTTTTTTCCCACTGTTAGGAAGCAGACCTGTGGCAGTGGCCATGGACTTCCCTTCCCTGGGCCACCTCATAGCTCTGAGTTCTCTGGATTCCACCGTTAGCACCACTTCTTTGGTGAATATGAGACTCGGAAGCCTGAATGACATTGTAAAGTATATTATAAATTAAGTCCATAGTATTAGATCTAAGTGGGAACTCAGAGCACAGGATAATGCTTACTCTTATATGCAGATAGAGTAAATGAAGTCCAGAGAGATTGCAGGGCTTACCAATTAGTGACAGAATTAGACTATATGAGGGCTGTCCAGAAAAAATCCAACCATAAATGCCTCTGTTTTTTATGTTACATGACTGGATACTTTCCAGACAGCCATTGTATATCCAAGAATCTGGAGGAAAACTCAGGTTTTAGACTCAAGAACTAGGTTCAAGGCTTGTTACTACCACCTGCTGGCCGTATGACCTTTAGCAAGTCACTAAACTTTTCTATAATGTTGCTTCACCTATAAAATGGAAAAAAGAAAAATATCTACTCTGCTCTAGCACAGAGTAGTTTAATCATTCATTTAAAAAATACTCATCGAGCACCTCCTTTGTGCCACATCCTAGGCAAGATGTTGGAGATAGAGTGGTAAATAAGGTAAATAAGATATTTCATTCCAGACACATAAAGTCACAGTCTTCTGAAAATCAATGAGATGCTGTGTGTGAAAATGGTAAAGTGACAGACAAATGTTTATTATTTTATTATTCCATCTCACTGAGTTTTATCAGATAAAAGTGTAATGAAATTTTAATCCACAGTTTGAGCATAGAATCATCACTGGGCTGAAAATTATCAACTGAATAAATAACCCAATCTTGAAATTGAAACTTATATTCTTCTTTGTAAATTTAAGTGATGATTGATATATTTTTTACAACTATTACAGGTTAAAGTTTTGCAAGCAAAATCTCTTCCAAATATTTGGGCTTTTTTGATATTTACTAATATTCTATTTACATCCAGTAGCCAGCCTACAATTCAGAAAATCCTGGCTAGCCATCTCTCACAGAGAATGGGGCTAAGGTTGAATCAGCTCAATTCCATACCTCCTATTTGAAAATGTGTAAGCATTGAATCATCCATCTTATTAGGAACTTAGGAGTGTAAGTCTCTGTTGAAAAATGGAATAACATTGAAATGGTGTTGTTCTCATGTGGCATGGTTATTTTTCTTTTCTACTCTTTTAGTTAGCCATACCACCCGCCAGCTAGATGAATTCAGAATTGCTGATCTCCAGTAAGACCTATAGGTTTTGATGACCCCTCAAAAACAGAGAAAAGCTCCCTGTCAACTCTGACTGTATTGTACTTTTACTTTGATTTTCAGCCTTCCATAGAGATTTGACTGCACCCCATCCCCCACCATCTCTTTTGGGAAAAGTGAAGGGGCCTTCTTACAAAACCTACCACAGGGGTTTACTCTGGAAGAGTAATAGGAAATAATGTGGTTAGGGTTTGGCAAAATCACAAACCAGGGACTACACAGTTTTTAAATGAGCAGCCATATCTCCATGGACAAGATAAAATAACAGCTTAAGTGAGGCAGAAGGCATCCATGCTGGCTCCTGAATCAATCATTTTTAGTCAATTATTATTATTTTTTTTTTACAAAATCAATAGGATCAGACATGAAGACTGCCCAAAACACCCAATCCTTAGGCTTTTCATCTTACAAACGAGGCTCTAGAGCCCAGCTGTGTTTGTATAATAGACAGTGTCCTATGATTTGTTGCCTATTAGGGAAACCACTTATAGCTTTTAAAACAACCACCAAAAAAAATCTCTTTTCTTTATCAGAGGAGATCAATTTGTCAGTGCAGTTCAATTTCATCTTACAAATAGAAATTTCTTCAGAGAATATTGAGCTAAGCCACACCATTCTGTGGAGGTTATGGATTGGAGCTGGAGGTGACTGGTTTTCAGGTATTTCATTCCAGACCTCTCTAATGGATTACATAACTCATTATGTTACCTTCATTGTACACACAGACTTATCTATACACACATGGACACAAAGATGAAGCAATCACAGGCCATCCATATTCTTGTGTAGAGGAGAGAAAACAACCCTCTGATTATTCACAATTTCTGTTATAACTGAAAATTATTGCCTTTTTAAAAACATATTTCTTGACTTCAGAAAATCATATAAGACATGAGACCAGGAATGGAATGAGGTAATACTGTTTCCCTTAGCCAACAGTTTAATTTGGGTTTTATTTCTAGTTGGTTACTTTTAGTAATTTAATAATTTAACTAAGATAAATAAGTAGAGGAAACCACAGATTTTTCAACAGTTTGGGGTTTCCAGTCCTTTAATAGTAGGTCTGCACAAAGCTAACCCTCATTTCACTCTTCAATTTTCAGATGAGGGGAAATTTCACAGTTTTAGAATATTGACAACTTAAGATATCTTAGAAACCACCTAGTCATCCATATATCAATAATAATTTATACCATATGTGAGTATGTGGCAACAGTGAGAAAGGCTTCAAGTAAATTTTTATTAATAATTTATTATTGTTTAAAATAAAGTAAAGAAATTTGGAAATTATTTGGACTTTTTTTTAATCAGTAGGATCAGATTCAAGGGTTTTGTGAAAATAAAGTCACTCTTTCTTGCATGTATTGTAATATGCCTTCTTGAGATGGAAAGAAAGGGTTGGAATTAAAGTTAGGCCACCGAGAATTTAATGACTCCAGTATGGCGTGCGGTAAATCTTGTGTTTATGAACTTCATGAATGTTGTGGAAGACAAAAACATGAAGGATCATTGACTTTTAGTATATTTTCTATACTAAAGGCTAAAGGTGGGAAATGGTCTTTCCAAGGTCATAGTTGAACTACGACTAGAATTTGAGTATTTAAAACCACTGCTCTTTTCATTACCCTGAATTGATTACTTTGATCCTTCCAAACTGGTCAAATTGGCCAATCTACTTTGCACAATATCCTTTCCTTAGGTACACACAAAATATCTTCATAAAGAAAAGAAAAAAGAAACACCAAGAAAATATGCCCTAACTGTTGCATTAATCTGCAAAATTAAAGTAACACCAGAATCTCAGTCACAGGGGCCGTTGGCCCTCTCTTATGCCTCCAGAAATTAAAGTCTTTGTCTTAAATTCTCTATGGTGATCAAATATCATTTCACACTGAATTTTTCCTACTCTGGCAAAGTCTGTTTCTGACTGACCACATTTTACTAAAATCAAGCACTTTTTCTTCCAACAAAATACAATTAGGCAAGTGAACATATGCAGGTCTCCCCCCAGCTCCAAACAATTTACTAGAGTTGGAAAATGTAGACTCTAGTAATGAAAGGTTCATTCTGCCCATAGAGAATACACTTCCATTTTCTAGTTAGGAAGATATTTGGGTAAAACTAACTCAGGGATCTATTATTACCTTGGCTTTACTTCTTAGCATTCAGTGATTTCGGATTGAGAAATCTCTATAATTATTTTTTCAAGGGATAAAATTAATGTAAAGAACTAGTTTTGTCTATTTCAAAAGCTGTGGCTTTAACCAGGCTGCAGTTAACAGTTTTGACAGAAAATCTGTATGTGGTTCCCATTGTTTTCCAGAATATAGTATCCTCCCTATTATGTGTGGGCAGAAGAATGATAATATGGTTTAGGTCTGGTTTACCAAGGAGACACATTTGAGCACAAAAAGACTATGCATTTTATGGGAATACAAAAATAGTGATTCTAGCCCTGGTCTGGGTGCTTGGTGAACCAGGTTAGGCTGCCTCCAACTGAGGCATGGGGTCTCTATGAGACCTTGAAAGCCATTCATGTCAATGGTTTTACTTGGATAATTTGAGTGTGGGTTTATCACCAGATAAACAATAAATGCTTGATAAAGACCAGAAAAAAAGGGGGACAGGCTGTGGTGGAGGCATTTCATCATGGTACAATTCTGGAGCTCATCTACTTTCTCTAATTTTTAAATAGCTTAGAAAAGGATATGGCAATCTCATTTTGGAGCCAAGGGGAGGTCAATGAGGAGATAGTAAACAGGATAGGAATTTAAACTGGTACCATTGTGTTTGCTTTCCTTTCAATGATAATTTACTTGCAATTTTTCTGGTTAGCTCTTGATATCTATGAAAAACAGTTCTCTTTCCTAAGCAAACATTTCCTGCCCCACCTCCTGGACAGAATTGAGAGAGGTGGTGATTATTTTAATGATTTTTCAGTGGTGCAAACAGTATGACCCCCTTTACCAGTGTAAGTTAAAAAGTTTTTCTAATTAATTACTCAAGCCCTCATCTACCAGTATGACCAGATGTATAGTATCTACCTCTCCACCCTTTTTGTCCCCAAGAACTCTGGGGACTTACTCTGTCCAAAAGGAGTTAGTGGAGACAGGGAACCAAAATATGGGTATAGTTCATGATTACAGTACTTTGGATTTGGCCCTCATGGTGCCATATGCTAAAACTTTTCCCATCATGTCCTCTCACCAGTTTTCCAGGTTTCTGCACATGACTCACACTGCTGCCCTTAGGATCCAAGGTTATAATGCTCTTGTTTTAGATGCTTATATCTAACTATTATTTACAGTAGTATAAATACTGTACTGGAGTGGTTGACCCCTAGGGAATTTCAACATTAGCAACACATTAGGCTACAGTCAATTCTCCTCTATGACTCTTAGGCCTGGGCCACAGCCCATACTTGCTCTTGCCTCAACATTAATTTGTTTTGGGCCCTTGGTGTCCTTTTTTGTCAACAGATCTTCAACAGAGCATTGAAAACCCATGATTGCAAATTCCTAAATTCATTCCTAGAAATCTGCTGAATTTCTTATACAAATTGATTTACTCCTCCTCCAGAGACATACTATCATTCATTCATCCATTTACTTAAGAAACATTTATCAAATGCCTATTATTGTAAATATACAAAACATTTTGCTGGCTTAAGAAGTTTCTAGAATAGACCTTCATTTTCTTCTTTCTACTGAACCCTAGTAAAAATGTTCTGAAATTGTGTCCAAGATCTGAATAACAGTAGTCAGTAATATGATAACTTTAAATACCTGGCATTTAGACAGGAAATTTGTTTTTACATATGTATTTTGATCATATGATTGGAGCATTGAAAATCATCTTTGCAAATTCCTAAATTCATTCCAGAAATCTGCTGAATTTCTTATACAAATTGATTTACTTCTCCTCCAGAGACAATCATTCATTCATCAATTTACTTAAAAAATATTTATCAAATGCCTATTATATCCTAGGCATTTCAATAAGAACTGCATAAATATTAATGAATAAAACAGGTAGGATCCCTGACATCGTGGATCATATAATCCAATGGGAAGATAAAAAGTAAGCAATAAATAGATATATAAATATATATGAAAAATTGTGATCAGTGTTATAAACAAAATGAAGGCAAAGTGAAGACTACTTCGTATAGTCAGAGAAGAAATCTCATAGGAGGGTATTTAAGCTTCCAGCCTAAGCATGAGAAAAAGCACTCCTTGAGAACTGAGGGGTGAGTGTTCTGGCAAAAGAGTCTTAGGATGGGAAAGCATTTGAAGTACCTACTTCCTTCCTTTGCATGGTCCCAATATGCAGGAATTTCAATCACCACAGTTTAGTTAAATAAGTCCAGTATTCCCCGATTCAAATTTCATTTGCCATGGTATATTAATTGTGAGTAGTTACTTAAAGTAAAAACTTCACGGCTAGCTCTAAAGTCCACAGATCACTATATAAATAACAAATGTGCATCATGATCAGTGACCAATCACATTCTTTCTTTCAAAATCTGTTGTTCATTCCTCATGGTGCATCTGTTATTCAGTTCACATACAAACAATAAAAAGTATAGTTGTATTTCCTTCTTATCTCCCAGTGGTAAACCCATTTGATATTTTATAAAAATGGATAACTGAAAGAGGGAATTGTCTGACAGATAAAAGTGCAGCAGAGAAATAAAAAATTACACTGGCAGTTAAATTTGAATAGAACGTTAATGTATTTATGGAAGAAATAGCTGACTGTGGGATTGTTGATCCCACTACCTTTTGGGAGGACTAGATATGCAGTCAGAGGAACTTAGTGAAGACAAACTTACCGACATAAAGGAGGAAAATGGTTGTGACAAAAAGTATGAAGATGTTTCAAAAGAAGTGACACCTGCAAAACACTTCACATTAAAGGAATTCTCAGAGATATTCCAAAATGTTGAAAGGGCAAAAAATAAAATATTGGAAGTTAGAAAGGAATGTAACATTTCACCAAAGCATAGGCGAGATGCTTGCTCTGTATTATTAATGATATGATAAGAAGACGGCATGCACTGTTCAAACTACTCGACAGATTTTACAAATATAACACTATAATTCTCAATGTTCTAATGTTTTAAATTACAGTGTACTAAACATATATCAGTTTTACTATCTTTCTCATTTCCCTATATATTTATACTGACAATAAGAGGCTTTTCAATGTTTTGACAGAAAAAATTAGTTTTTCCCATTGATTACTAAGGTTGCTTTGCATGGTTTCAGATTTAATGGTTATTTACAGTCTCATACTACCTTTCAAAGCCAGAACTGTCTGTATTTTAAAAGAAAAAGAAAAGCTTATCTGCTAACATTTATTGGAGGGGTAATCCCAAGGAAACAAAATGAGGGCACCATTATCAGTAACTATCATGTGGAGAGTGGAGGCATGAGGAGGTACTCTTCTGATCATTTATGGTCCAAAAAGAATAATTTGAAATAAAGTTTCTGTGGCTATGTAAATTTGAAAATGAAAGGTCTGGACAAAAAGGGAAGATTCAAGCAGGATGTTTGTATTTTCTTTCTACCTTTATATTCAAATCTGTCAGTGTAGAAATAAAAGGAGCAACATCTCATAATGTAATCTCAACAGCACCCTAACCAAACCCTAACCCCACCTCCAACTTAGAAACTTCTTGAAGTGTGTAGGGACAAATTTGAGAAAAATCCCAATTTGTCTTCTGTTTGGGTAACAAGGGCTAGAAGTTGGAGCTTTTTTGAAGTAGCTAAAGGTGTTGTTGGTCCTCTTTCACCATTATTTTCTATTTCCTTCTATGGAAAGAGGAAACAGAAGTTTAGTTGCCTGCAAAATTTTCATTTCCTTTGCATTTCTAATTATTTTTCTCTATGATTCAACAACAGCAACACAAACTCAATTCTGAGACCTATGATATGTTCTTAAATGAAATTTGTAGTCCCATAAGTAATTAGAAAGGAATGGATAAAACAACAACAACAAAAAAACAAAAAACAAAAAAAAACAAACAAACAATCCTACAGGTACTGAGACTAGGGGAGGGTATTGAATCCCTTAAGTGTAGCAGTTTGGAGACTCAGTTTTTGTGGGGTCCAAAATAACCAGGAGTCTGAGCTGGAGCTCTAAGCACAAAAATAAGGCCTCAAAAGTAGTTCATGGCTTGTTTTTCCTGTTGTTGATGGATGTGAACTCAACAACTACAGTGATGTTTCCCAGATTCTATAAATCCTGAGGAGGGGGTTTTCCAGCAAAGTTTCCCCCTCTTTTTAAAATAACATTGGAAGAATTGTTAAACCAAGGTATATTAATGTATTATTTTAAGACATAGAATCAAGAGAGTTTATCTTCTGTGACTTTATGTTGCTTGGACCTTATTCCAGCAGAAAAAATATTTTCCAAATTGCCCTAAATGTGAATTGGGAAAGATGAAGCTGCCATGACTCCATTCCAGGCCAGATATGTTAAACCTGTTTACAGATCCCCAGAAAAAAATCCAGTTGACCCTGAAAAATGCATGAATATCAGTCAAATGGTTACTTCTCAACAATATCAGTACTTGTATATTCTAAGTATTGCTTAATATTATCACTAATTAATATTATCAGAACCAAACATATAATCAAATACATATGTAAAAACAAATTTCCTGTCTAAATGCCAGGTATTTAAAGTTATCATATTACTGACTACTGGTATTCAGATCTTGGACACAATTTTGTAATGTTTTTACTAGGGTTCAGTAGAAAGAAGAAAATGAAGGTCTATTCTAGAAACTTCTTAAGCCAGCAAAATGTTTTGTATATTTACCATTTATTTTTAAAATACATGGTTCTTCTTAGTCTAAAGTTTTAATTATTTATTTTTTTAATGTTTTGTTATGGCCATAATCTATTAAGGTAGTAACACATGTATGATAAATAAATAAACATTATAAATCCATTTGAAAATTTTTTTAAATATTAGGGATCTGTAATAAAAAAATGAGAACTGCTACTTTAAAGAAATTTCCATTTGGAGAATATATGAATCACATATTTTAAATCTTGAAGACAATACTACATCTTTAAAATAGGAATGTTGACCAAAATTTTTATTCACAAATAAGCTGAAAACACTACTTTCTATTGTAGTTGAATATGCCATTAGGATCTTATATTAAATTAATCAATCAACCATTAGCCAACTAATGCACAAACCTGCCATCTTTATAGAAGTTCCTTTCCTTACTAACTAGAATCTTTGAAGGGCTTAATCTCACAAAAGGTCTACTGAAAAACTCTATTCACCTACTAAACACTAAATAAACCAACTATCAGAAAGTTAAATACTTAGTGAAATATTCATTTGTCTAAGATACTTGATATCATTCAATGGAAACAACAAATTGATTGAATTTATGATTTTCCTACCTCTCATCCTGTCATCATTTCAAGAAGACATACACAAATCCCACCAGAGAACTTACTTTTTATCTCAAGTATCACAAGTGCTCTTCTTAGGCTGGAATTTAAGCTTGATCATTTTGTGACAGTTATTCTATTCCTAGTAAAATTAATGTTTAAAACATGTAGTAAACCACAATTTGCCCTTGGTTATTCATAATTTCTAATGGTACACAATACCAACTATTGTTAAATAGAGGCAACAATGGAATACTGAAAGAATAAATGCTGTCCATTTTATATACCAATTAACCCAAATAACAATTATTGTCATCAAAATGTAATGGAATGTTAAAATGGGGCACTTTAAGTCTCAAGTTTCTGCCCA
The DNA here is from genome assembly GCA_004026885.1 of Lyroderma lyra. NCBI lineage: Eukaryota > Metazoa > Chordata > Mammalia > Chiroptera > Megadermatidae > Lyroderma > Lyroderma lyra. The sequence goes on from PVJL010004978.1 coordinate 63,996, forward strand.
GGTCCAATAGGTGCTGACTCTTCCCTCAATCCAAAAAAAGATGCCAGATCACTAAAATAGGACTTTCAAAGGAGATACACAATATTTAGTTTTGCAACCTATTGATGATTACCTGTGGCATCTAAAATGGATTGTAGAAACCAAGAAATGGGGGTAGATTTGAAGAGAATTTTTGAAGTGTTACCATTGTGTATGATGTGCCCCACATGGAGGGCTACTTTTTCCTCATCTCAACTCAAGCCTAGGGATAGTGGCTCCAATGGCACCAATCTTTTCAATGGGAGAGCCTGGGGACAGAGTACATTACTATCAGGCCTATACCTGGGACATCTAAAATAAGAGGGACTAGCTGGCCAACAGTTTTGATGCCAGAGCAAGAGAGGAGTGTATACTGGAATGGACCTGATTCTTACCAGAGCAAAGAGCATGAAGGGATTTCCATGAACCAATATGGAATGAGAAAGAGACCTAGCATGGTATTGTTTCATGTCATGATCAAGAGACCTGATGAAGAGGTAGGCAGATCTCAACAAATAAAGTCTGAAAGAGCGCCCTTGGATGGCAGACGAGATGTATTTATCTGCTATCAAGGACTACTTAATATTAACTCCCAGTGATGAGAGAGTTCTCCAAAGGATCCTGAAAAGTACTCTGAGAGAAAGAGTCGGGCTGAAGCACCTACACCAAAGCTAGATTGCTAGAACAGAACCAGACTTTGTCTGTTCCTTAACTCCTCACTTTCTCTTGGCTTTACTTGGAGAAACTGAAGGCAAGGAATCAGAAGAAACAGCTCATGGTCCTTCTTCTCTCATAAAGAGGAGACCAGTTTGAATTAGGCATGAGCTGAAAGAGAAAATGTGTTAATTTGTAGTACATTTCTTCAAGTTTAAAAAAATCATTATTATTATTACACATCATTTTATTTAGAATCTTTGAAAGAATAAAACAAGCACAGAACTTTTTTCCCCCTGAAAGTTACTAGAGAAGCCACGGGGTCCATTGTATACAGCCAGGGACAAGTAAAAAGAACAAATCTCCAAGAACAAATTTAAAGGGCACTAGGGGAAAATGAATGAAACTGTTTTCTATTGTATGTACATTATAAATTCTGATTGTCCAATCTAATGATTTCAATAATAATAGCTAAATTTTATCAAATGCTTATGTATTCCAGACACTCTCCGATTTCCATGTGTTGAATTATTTCATCCATATGACAATCCTATAAGATTATTATACTCATTTTCTGGGTGAGAAATTTAGGTGTAGAGAGAGGTTAAATAACTTGCCCAAAGTTGCACAACTAGTCAGTGGCAAAGCTACTTGTATGGTTATTAAAACAAATAAGAATTCAATCTCTTTCTTTAAACTCTTCTTTTCTCTCAGCAAACAAAGTACTGCATATCTCAAATGTAAACCACAACCATATCAATTTCAATGCATTAGCACTTTGCAGAGACACATGAGGCTACATGAAATTTACTATGTTGTTTTTTTTTTTTTTGTTTCATGAATACAACAGTAAGTCACCATAGGATGTGTTGTTGTTGTTGTTGTTTTAAATGCATATGCAGTTTTCTTTTTTTTGTAGATGTGGTCAGCCATTACAAAATAAAGTACAGCTAAAGGGTCGTGACCTCCTCACTCTAAAGGATTTTACAGGAGAAGAAATTAAGTATATGCTATGGCTATCAGCAGATCTGAAATTTAGGATAAAGCAGAAAGGAGAGGTATGTAGTATTTTCATCTTACCTTCCATTACTGACCTATTTAAAGATAACATTTCTGAAGAAAGATGGAAAAGAAAACATATTAAAATTCCTAAACAGTAGCAAGTAATGAAACCACACAGTCAAGGTAACTGATTATCACTGAGTGTACAGGCACATAAAAACCATAAAAATCAGTTATTCAATGACAAGTCATATTGTACTTCTTTCATGTGGATTGTTGAAATTCATTATTAACTGGATCACAACCTAAAGAATCATTTTTCCAGAAAGATTTTATTTTTATATTTCCTTTCTTTTTTTCTGTGTGTTTTCTATTAAGTTAAAAATAAGGAGGATACATTTTTTCCTAGAAAAATTCAATTGTGAATGCATATCAGATATATGATTACTAAGATAATGAAAAAAACGTGCGATGGTGTTTTTAAAAATTTATATTAGCAAAGAAACAATTAAATGGTAACCAAGTAGGAGAAAAGATGGGATATGGTGCTTACCTGTAATCACTATTCTGCATTTTGAACAATTTATGTTTGAAACATGCTTAATTAATACAGTAGCTTCATTTAGACTGATTAATTGTGAAAACATTTTCATATTCCAAGCTTGTTCAAATGCTTTTTTACAGAGTTGGTTTCAGGTTGACAAAGTTTTATGCAACCTTGATTTTCTTATCTAGTTTGCTAGCTCTCCAAGTTCCTCAGAACAAATTGAAAACAGGAGTAACTCCAACTGTTATGAGTTGATATTCCTATAGAAAACCTAAAATAAAGAGAAAAGGTCCCCCAAGATTCCAGGTCTTTGTTATTTATACTATGTGTGAGGAAGTTTAGCTGGCGGGAATCTATTTGTTTCAGAATGCATCCTATCAGGAAAGTCAATCTACAGAAGAGGAAGGGAGATAGAGCCCCCACCCCATACCCAACTCTCCAGATTGTTTCCAAATGACTTTCCAGAAACAAAGACTTTGCATTCCTATGAGGATGCATGATGATAAAGTCGTAGCTGACACTCTAAGGCTTCTTTAGGAGTCTTAGTGCTCCATGTTGTGGTAGGATAGCATGTTCCTAGCTGAGAAGACACTTCTGAACCAAGCATCTTCAAGGTCATTGAACACTGATGGGCATTTCCACAGATTTAAGTAAGAAGATGGTTCCAGTGTGAAATATTAATAAACTTTGGAACAACTGTTCAGATTGAACCCAGAGCAACTAATAATACTTTTGTATGTCAATAAGCTGTGGGAGTTTCTGTTCCCTTCCTCTATTTGTATAGAACATGAAAACAAAAAAACACTTTAAATTCACTTTTTAAAATATCATTTTGAATACTTATTTGGAAGCAGTGATTAATTATTCTGCATTTTTTGATAATGTAAAGAAAGTTTTGAAACATAATCCTTGATGTTGAATATAAATATCTTTTCCATTTAAACTGTATTCTTGTCCTTGATTTTCAGTATTTGCCTTTATTGCAAGGGAAGTCCTTAGGCATGATTTTTGAAAAAAGAAGTACTCGAACAAGATTGTCCACAGAAACAGGTGAGTCCACAGACAACCTCTCTCGAGTTGAAGAGGGGGCAGGTGGGTGAGGACCTGAGAAGTGAACCCAGTGGGAAGATTTGTGCATCTCTTTAGCAATGACAAAGGGGAAACACTGTCACTGGATTTAGCAGTACAAGCCTCTGAATGCCTTTTCCAATTTTCATAAATCAAAAGCAGAAAGATTAGATTCATCTGTCGGACAATGAGGACTTGAGTAGAAGTCCTAAGTAGCTCTTTATGATTAGTACAAAATGTAAATGGGCACATATTCTCAGGCCTCAAACTCATGTGGGAAAGAAATGTGTATTTTTCTAATATGTAATGAACTTTTTTGTGTTTGTACCAACTTTGATGGATGGTAGAAACCTGAAGTCCGCAACATTAGACAATCCTCGGTCATTTCAGGGTTTGTTTGGTCAATTTAAGTTTTACTCTCTCTTTCTGCACAGTCATGGTTAAGTCCTGCAGAATATCTGAATGTCAAGACATCAAGGGGATCTAGTCATTGATTATCAGGGCATCATCATCAAAGGACCATTCTGGAGTCTACTGGGACTTCTGTATCCCCATAGGATCTTGGCTGTCTACAATTCACTGTGGAGTTTTCTTCACTCTGATCACAAGACCTGAAATACAAGGGCTGTCTGGAAAGTATCCAGTAATGTAATATGAAAAATAGAGGCGTTTATGGTTGGATTTTTTTCCAGAAACCCTCATATATCTTAGTTTGCATCTCTCAACCTCTTGGCAGGTCTCCATGCCACATGGGACAGAGACAGTGCAAGGCTCTCTTTAACTTATTGTTCCTTTCTCATGCTGGTTGCCAGGGAGTTCTATAACATTTGTTGCCTCCTAGATCTCTGTCTTAAAAGCACAACACAGGCATTCTTAGCTCTGGGGTTCCTCAGACTCTTCTGAAATTTTCATCATGTTCCCCACCCTTCAGTACTTGACCTGTGGACAGACAGGAGGGTGCAGTGTCAAAGGTCCATCAAATTCTATTTCTGTTGCTTCTTTTCTTTCACTCCTCTTCTTCCCCCTCCATTTCCCACTATTGGAGACCCAGTGATAAAGCAGGAGGGAAAACTCATTGTGACTTTCCATGTATTCTTTCAAACCTATTATTTGTGCCTGGACTCCCATGCTATTTAACCTAAAAATGTCTTTTTTTTTTCCAAACTAATATCTACATACTCAGTTTCAAAAGTTTATTTTGAAACTTATCCACACCTCACCTTTTTTCTTTCTCTCTATACTTCTGTTTGACCAGACCTCCCATGAATTAATAATATGACTGCCCAAATAGGCAAATGGATAGGATTGAGGAAGAGGTACCACTAACAAAAACACATTGATTGATTATTTAAATATCCTACTTAAATCATCAGAGATTTCTAGGGCTTAGAAGCAAACAACTTTGTGCAATTCTTGCCTTGTAATAATCAGTAATGAAGTTCATCAAATACATAACAAAATGAAGTTCAGAAGGATTAAGTGACTTGCTAACTTCGCTCAATATAGATAGCACCAGTATTCAAATGTCAAGTTCATTGTTCTTCCTGAGAGAAGGAAAAAGGAAGAAGGGAAAGATATACGATGTCACCTAATCTCTAAAGTCCTAGAAAGAAAACAGCTGAGAACATTTTACTATTTAAAGCTGGATCCTTTAAGAGATCATATTGACATCTGCCATATAGTAAAAGAAAAATGAATATTGCATAAGCCAGTCAGTAATTCTCAAATTCTGCTCCCATTCAACAATGGTCTTCCATGAATTGGGCAGAATTTTATTTTATTTTATCATTTTTAATCATTAGTATTTAAGATGGGTATTCTTTTTTGAAGTTATCAAAAGAATCAGTTCTGACATATAAATTTCTCAATTTTAAATTTTTTTAGTTAAATTTTCTTACTTGTTGCTGTTTTCTACCACTCTTCGTTCAAATGTTAAGTTAATCTCAAATATCCCTGAATAAGTGATCAGATTTACCATTCACATATAGTGTGGTTGTTAAGCTATTAATAAAACCAAGAGTGAAGATTTAATAAGCCTTTAGGTGAAGAACCTGTGCCAAGTACTGTACATTAATTACGTGGATTATTTCACTTAATCTTATGACAGCTCTATGAGGGTGAGATCATTGAAGAAAACATGCTGAAACAGGTTCAGCAAATGGCCTACTAACACATTGTTAATAAATTGCAGACCCAAGATTGGAATTTATTACTAAATGTATTTTTAAGTATGTAATTTAATTTGGACATGTGATAGTCATGTTTTATTCCACTAAAATTGTTTCTATTGGTGGCATTAAACATTTTGTTAAATGATGACATTCTATAAAGAAAGGCTCTGAAACCTGCACAAAATTGCAAACTATAACAACAATACATAAGAAAAAGAAACATATGACCATAAAAAGTTATGGTTCACAGAGTATTCATTATTATCCTCAATAAATATCCATGGTTCTAATTGCATATGGCATTCTGCCAAACTCAACAGTAGGAGAATCAATCAGAGTTAAGTAGCTGCTTTAAATGCTTACAGAAATGGTAAACCTCAACCAAAAACATGGCAGAGTATTTCTGTTGTGTACATATGCATCTTAATAGTTGCCCCCGGCACAAGTTTTCATCAAAACTGGTTATGTTGGCATTTAGAATGAAAATAGGATATAATTAAAACTGCCTGGTAGTGCCCTGGATTTGTGCCAGACTCTGGGATGGGGTGATCCTCACCCGACAGTCCTTGAGGATTCCATCCCAAGCCTAAGTTGGGGAGATACAGCAATATTCCTACTTATCTCAGGGGACAGAATAAAATTCTCCACTCGACTTAAGCCATATTAATTGTTCATGTAATATTTTTATTACAGAGTAACACAGCTATGGAAAAGTACATAAATCATTAAGCATATAGTTCAATGTATTCCTAGAGTGAACACATCCTTGTAACTAATTCCCAAATAGAGCAACTGGATATTAATAGCAATCAGAAGCCCTCCCTTGTATCTCCTTCCAGTTGCTACTTTCCCTACTCAAGGGTTACCATTATCCTGGCTTCAAACATCATAGATTAGTTTTGCCTGTTTTGGAAATTATACAAATTGAATCATTCAGCATATATGCTTTTGTGTCTGTTTGCTTTGGCTCAGCATTAGGTTTGTGAGATGTATTGATGTCACTTTTGTAGATCATTCAGGCCTCACTCACTCTTTGTGTATGCCTGCCTGGCAAACTGTGAAATTCTCCTGTGTGTCTACTGGTGATTATATTCTTTTATTGCAAGTTAATTGAGCAGATAGACAGATACATTTATTAATCTCGGTAAGTGCAGTGGCTGATAGAAAAATGCACAGGGCATCCTAAGAGATGGCTCTTTTCATTATTTAACATTGGTATTTGACTTTCAAGGTGACACAGAAGCTAGTGCTTTCCAAGCTGTTTCAAATTTGTCATCTTTACAAAGGTGGCAATATGAAAATTGTTATGCTATTCTGCAGGTAGCATAAAGTGAAGCACGGGGAGGTTAATGACTGCCTTAGTTCTATCAGAAGAGTCCTCAGATTTCCAGTGTGTGAATTCTACGTATGCCCTTTCTTCCAAAGCTTTCAGGGCTCTGTGAGGAAAAGGAAGAGCAAAATGAGATGTATTTCAATTTTCCCAGACAAAAATTAAGATATTAATAGAAGAAACCCTTGATTCAAAACTATCTATTGTGAATGCATAAACAAAGGAAACAGATAAAAGCAGACTTCTCTGGATGAATGCTGAAGAAAGAGTGCAGACCCATTCCTTTGCCTTTTTCTCCTCAGCAATGACAGATCCTGGTGGCTTCTCAGAACCTCTGAAGCTTTCCTGAAGCACTTATTGACACCCAGGTCTGATAAACTGGCAAATGCTTGACTTGTGACTTTGGACTGGTGCCTGAGGCTTCTTTCTGATCAGTGACCAGAATTGCAGAGGCAGTTCTTTCTCAGGAACAATGTCCCCCATTTTATCTCCTTCAAGAACTGCTGAAGGCTTTGACTCTTCTTAATACTTTCTGTAACTCCTCTTCTTACTCCTACCTAAGTCTTAGCTCTCACATAAGTCCAGACTTAATGTGAATCATCTTTATAACACAGAGAGAAATGAAAAGGCCAAAAAAATTAATCTTGGGTTATTACAGCAAAATGACTTCTTGTCAAAGTAAGTGTGTGACTTGGAGCAGACCTGCCAGGACATCTTAAACTGTGTGAAATGTTCCTCTATAGTCCTCAACTCTTAATGATAGTTATCCCTGTGGTAGGCACATACTAGGCACAAAATAAATACATTTTTTATGAATGTGCAATATTTATATTTGTTTAGATTACTTTCTCTGTTTATATAAACAGATTAACTGCTCAGGAGTGATTAATGATTTATAATAATCACTAAATCCTATTAGCTCATTCCTCACATAATAGACCATTCTATTCTTTTCATTAACAAAATTAAGACGTCTGCAAGTGAAAAGGATGAGTCCTCTCTGCAGTCAAAATCCCTCTTACATTAATTCAGCAAGTATTTGTTGATTACTTATTATGTACCAGTATTTTATTCTAGGTTCTTGAGAGTGATACATTAGTGAATACAATAGAGGAAAATCCCTGCCTTCATGGAGCATACATTGTGCTGGGTATATAAACAATAAATAAGACATAATAAATAAGTGTATGATACCATATGTTGGAAGATGATAAGTATTTTCAGCAAAAAGAATGTGCCTGTAACTGGGGGAGAAACATATACTCCATTATTTGGACTTTGGCTTTTACTCTGAGTGAAATGGGGAATCTTTGGAGAGTTTTGAACAAAGGAGAGACATGATCTAACTTGCTTTATAAAAGAATCTCTCTGACTGCTCTATTGAGAATAAACTCTTGTGGTGGTGGTGTAGACAAAATAGAAACAGTGAAACCTGCTAATAGGTAGTTATAGTACATAGAGGCTGGAGCCAGAGTGGGAGCAATAGAGTGGGTAAGAGGGACAGATTCTGGATATGTTTTGATGGGAGAGCCAACAGATTCCTTATGTATCGGGTAAGAGAGAGACATCAAAGATGACTTCAAGGTTTCTGTCTGAGCAACTGTGAGCAGGATAGAGCAGGATGGAGCAAGATGGAGCAGGTTGGAGGGGAAGATGGGGAGTTCCATTTTGGAAGTATTGAGTTTAAGATGTCTATTACACACACAGGCAAAGATGGTGAAAAGGCAGTTGGATATTAGTCAGAAGTAAGGGAGTGAGATTTCCCTACAGATATTTGGAGTCATCAGCATTTAGGTGGTATTAGGGGTATGGGATTGGATACAATTATAAAAGGAATGAGTGTAGAAGGATTCTTTACATTCCTATCCCCCCCGCTCTGTGCTCTATTTTTCTTATAGTAGTTATCAACATCCGACATACAAGCCATTTACAGTAGTCCTCCCTTATCCATAGGGTATACATTCCAAGACCACCAGTGGATGCCTGAAACCACAAATCGTACCAAATCTTCTATATACTATGTTTTTTCCTATACATACATACCTATGATGAAGTTTACTTTATAAATTAGGCACAGTAAGAGATTAATAACAAAAACTAGTAATGAAATAGAACAATTATAACAACATGTTGTAATAAAAGTTATGCAAATGTGGCATTATTAAATAAAATAAAGGTAATTTGAGCATAAGCACTGTGATACTGTGACAGTCAATCTGATAACCCAGATGGCTACTAAGTGACAAATGGGAGGGGAGTGTGTATAGCATGGATACACTGAACAAAGAGATGATTCACATCTCAAGCAGGATGGAGTGGGACAACACAAGATTTCATCATGCTACCCAGAATGGCACACAATTTTAAACTTATAATTCTTTATTTCTGGAATTTTCCATATAATAGTTTTGGACTGTGGTGGACCATCGGTAACTGAAAATTCAAAAAGCTAAACCATGGATAAAGGACAGACTATTATAACTCATTCAGTTTATTATCTGTCTCTCCCTACTAGAATTTAAATTTCATCTAGGCAAGGACTTGTACCATGTTTACAATGCTTTCCCCAGTGCCTAGAACAGCACCAGGCATGTAATTTTAGAAATAATGAATAAATTTCAGAACCCTGCTGTGAGGCCAGGACCTGTTGTGGTCATTCGATGGAGACAAGATTGCCTCCCACCAAAATTTGGTTTGATTATTGATGGTGAGGGCACTACACATGCACCAAGAGGGTGTGAAATATGGCTTTCTAAGGAGAGTAAGGCTGGCTCCCTAGCTGGTCCAGAAGTGACATTAGAGATAAGGGAAGTGATACTGGTTTCAACTTCTATTGTGGTTAGTGGGTGGGGCTGGGGTAAAGATTCCCATGCATAATCCAGGACTTGCATAGTTTGAACTTCCTGCTAGTGCCAAAGGAGGGATCATCTGCACTTTCTTATTGACTTGCCCAGATGTAGGGCAGAAGAAGAAGGGAGAATGATGGTAGGGTTGAAAGCTGGTAGCAGTCAAACATCACAAATGGAGTCAGGTCCTTTATTATCAGACCCTTAGCAAGTAGGACTATTAGTGTGTTTCATGTTCTCTGATTCAACTTGGGACATAGCACATTGGATCTGCAAAGGGGTCTCAGGGCTCTAGACAAACTGCTTGATTTCTCAGATGAAGAAGACTGAGTCCAGGTCCACTATGTTGTCCTGTCTCTGTAGATCCCACTGTAAACTGGCTCAATGGCAAGCCCTAGGGCTCTAGGTTCTTAAAAATAATCTTGAACAAGTTTTTAGACTCTTTGACTCTTGGAGCACCTATAAAATTCTTATAATAATATTGACTGCTCTGTGTCAGAGTGAAGGATTCAATGGAAGAATGTTTATGAAGTGCCAGCACATGGTATTGCTCTGTGAATAATCATTGCTAGAGTCAAACATAGTGGCCTCTAGCTAAAAACCATTGGTCTGGGCATATTTGAGAACACTTTTAAGTATAAAATAGGTAGACTATAATTATTTCACTTTATGCAGCAACAGAAATGAGGACTATTGTTTTGATATGGATATTTTTGAGTTTTACTTTTAATTAAGAAAGTTATCAAACAGAAAGTACATAGATTAGATTAGCATAATGAGTATGCCAACACCCATTATAGGAATCTAACGACTGTTAATATGTTGCCTTTTTAAAATTTATCTATGCATTTTTGTTGCTGAACTATTTTATAAAGAGGTAAAGCTATAATGACATTTTATCCCAAAATATATCAGTAGGTATATTTTAAATAAACAAGTATATTTTCCTATGTAACTATTATATTAATATCATTATCACACCTAACAAAAAATGATTCTTTAGTATCATTTAATACCCATTCACATTCAAATTTCATTATTCAAATGTGTTAAGGCTTAAGTGGGGTGTTTCATGAGATTTTGAGTCAAAGTCCCCTTCATGGGTCTAAAACTCCTCATCCCCTAATTCACTATAATTATTTCCTTCTTTCTCATGGGAAACAGATGAGATTAGAAAGTTCTTACTGTTGTATATTTCCCAAAAGACAAATAAGAAGGAAAACAGTAATGTTTACAAAATTCCTCAGACATGTCTCTGTCTTGTAATTATACTTACCTGTATCGAAGTTCTGCCAACTGAAGCTGTCTCAAATGAAATAAATAGTAAAGATCTGACTGGGTGTCGCCATTTCCCATAATTTTGCCCCAGGATGTGTGATGGAAGGGCTCTGCTGGCATTCACAGAGTTTAGCTATGGCTTGGGGCAGACCCCTCTTGTGTCATCCTCTTCAGATCAATGGAATGTACTATGAGGGTGGGGCAGGAGCAATCTTCATCTATTTAGATGTCTGCAATAATCTCACAGTCCATGGAGGGTTGAGAAGTGGTGAGGGCAATACCTACAAGTGGTACTTAGCTTTGTCTTGGTTGAAGGATAAATAAAACAGTAGAGTGAGCCTTTGACTTTGCTGACTTTTAGTAACCTGAAACTACCATTTCAATGCTTACTTTAATATTTTAAAAAATTAAGGTATAATTTATATAGAATAAAATGCACAGATCTTAAGTATACAGTCCAATCAGTGTTAAAGAATACATATACATGTAACCTACATCTCTATCACAGTATACAACATTTCCATTACCTCAAAAAGCTCACCGATGCTCCTTTCCAGCTGATCACTCTCTCCAGAAGCAACTATTGTTTTAATTTCTGCCACTCTGTTAGTTTTGTGTGTTCTAGAAATTCATAGAAATGAAATTTTGTGTTATCTAGTCTTTGTATCCAGCTTCTTTCAGTCAGCATAATGTTTGTGAGTCATCCATATTGTATTATTTGTAGTTTATTCTTTTTTTTATTACTGAGTAGTATTCCATTTTAATCTATGATATCCCATACTAAGGTTTATTTTTCCGTTTTCCTGGATAGACTTCATTATATATTTTAAAGAATAAAAACCAGTTGTAGCCTCCAAAAGGGCAACAGTTTCCCATAATTTCCAGGTTCTGAACAATCGGGTGTAGAAATGGGCACATGTTAGAAGGAGAGTTGAGTACTTGGACAGAAAATTCCCTGGGTTCCTCATGTTGCTTTGCCTGGGAATTCCCTATCAGAGAGTTTGGGGATCTTTAAAGATTTTGACTTTTCAATTGAGATGGTGCCAGTTCCTCATAATTGTGTTTCCTACTTTAGTTCTTTTTTCAAAATGCTTTTGTTTCTCTCTCTTTTATTGTAGGCTTTGCACTTCTGGGAGGACATCCTTCTTTTCTTACCACACAAGATATTCATTTGGGTGTGAATGAAAGTCTCACAGACACAGCCCGGTTTGTAAATTTTCTTCTCTTCAAAGCTTATTTCAAAATTGATGGATACATTTCAAAAAGAAAATATGCTTCTCTTTTAATAATGTTTTCCCCTCTCAGTGTCCTTTGTACTGTTCTGTGTTATCCTTCTTTCCCTCTTTACTTGATGTTCTGAATGCTTTGCTCATCCTCTGGCCACTTTCCATGGGTTAAGATAAATTTTTTCTTAACGATTTGAAGAGGTTTCTGATTATAAAATTTCACATTTCAGGAAACTTAGAAATCATCAAGCATAACTCTTACATTTTACAATTGAAGAAATGAAGGTCCAGGGAAACTGACATGTTCAATGACTCATAACTAGTTAGCATTGGAGCAGGTCATAATATTAATAGATATCATTTATTGAGCATTTATTATGTGTCAGCATTGTTCTAACTCATTTAATCCTTATAACAACCTAAACAGATTGGCATAAAGAGGTGAAAGTTAATGAGGGACATACTAGGTACTACAACATAAAATCTCAAAATGTCAGTGGCTTAACATAGTACAAAAGTTCCTGATTGGTAAGAGGAAAAGACTGATTATTTTTGTGGTCATCGAGAGACTCTGGATGAAAGTGGTTCTACAATGTTTAACATGTGGCCTCTAAGGTCACCGTGGGTGTCAACATCCAGCCAGAAGCTAGAGGAAGAAAGCATGGAGGTAGGATACTTGCTTCAAAAGCCACCTTACCAGGGAAGTGGCACAATCACTTCCATTCACATTCCATTGACAAGTACTAGTAGCTCACCCCTATCTAGATGAAAGTAGAGGTGGGAGAAGCACTATATGATAGTTAAAAATTGAAACTTAAGCTCCTTGTCTCCCCATGTAATACTCTCACCATTATATCATGTCTGTTTGAGAAATACAGAGCAAATGTCTTTGTTTAAATATTTTACCCTTGATATGGAAGACTAATGATTTATTTTTCTGAAAATGATATGCCATAAAATAAGTCCTTGCAGACACTTCCTGCTTTTTATAGCAGCTACCCTAGTATATACTAAAGGAACCACCTCATTTGAATTGCTAAAGAGATTTGAAATAACTCATCTTTAAACCTTTTTGTTACATTATTTCAGATGAGACAATATTAGTATTAAGAAGTGTGGTGTTCATCTTCTGGATGGAAAGAACAAAAAGAATAAATAAACATAAATGAGGTTTTCTTCCAAATATGCTGCCACTGACTGGGTTTATATTAGCCTAATAATTCTCCTTCACAGAAGTGAAATATACTTTATTCAACAGCAAATATTAAAAGCTGGTTAAGGGATGAAGCCACAGACACAGCCAGGAGAGAGTTTCTCTGGGGATCCTTCATATAGAACAGGCACGTCAAACCTATAGCCCAGGACGGCTATGAATGTAGCCCAGCACAAATTCTTAAAACATTATAGATTTTTTTGAGACTTTTTTTTTAAAGCTCATCAGCTATTGTTAGTATATTTTATGTGTGGCCCAAGACAATTCTTCTTCCAGTGTGGCCTAGGGAACCCAAAAAGGTTGGACATCCCTGATTATAGAACCAAGTGAATGATAGTGAATGAGTCATGTGTGAACTAATGGTTGGAAAAGGGTACAGTTGGAGGAACAGCTGAATACCCAATAAAGAGTTAAACAGGGAAGACTAGCAGTCAGAAAGAGGTCAGGCCCAGAAATCATTAGAGTGGGCATGACCTAAAAAGCAAAAGACAAATAGCCAAAAATGGATTGAAAACTAAAGATGAGTATAAACATGTTCTTTTCGGTGCTGCTTTCCATAGGACAATTCCCACTGCAAGTCCTTAGTTAGAAGAGCTCTACACAGATTTTGAGAATAACAATCTGTTCACAAGTTCCAACATGATTGGGACCTTTTAGTCCATATACATAATTAGCTCCATTGCTACATGGATATATGGATACATAAAATTCGATCCAAAGAATTCCTTCTGATCATTCATTCCATCTTATGCAAATGACTCTGAATGAAAATAATAGTACTTCCTTAAAGGGTGTATACACTATAGACCTCTTGTGCTATTATCTCAAATCTTTGTAAAAACCTTATGAAGTATTATTAGCCCAATGTTACAGATGATGAAACTAGACTCAGAGAAACAATGAAGCTTAGCAGCTAAGTCAGAATTTCAATCATATTTTTTAAGGCTGTGCTGTTTTGGCTACCCCTACTGCCTCTTCTGTACATCCCATGAGAGTGGCAGTGAAATAAGTGATGGAAATCATTGGCTTCTATGTCATTAGACCCCCCAAGACTATCCCTATGTTTGATGATTCACATGGAGGATTCACAGGACTCAGCATATAGTCATACTCATGGCTATGATTTATTACAGTGAGAAGATATGCCAAGCACAAGCAATGAAGTGAAAAGGCACATGCAGCAAAGTTCAAGGGAAACCAGAGCCCTCTCCCAGAAGAGTCATTCAGGACATGCTTAATTCCCTTAGTCATGAGTTGTCACAACACATGTGAAATGTAGCCAACCAGGGAAGCTCCGTAGAGGCTCAGTGCCCAGGGTTTTTACTGAGAGATGGTTGTATAACACCCTCGGTTTGACATGTACCCAAATCCCAGACTCTCAGAAGGAAAGCAGGTGTTTAGTTAAAACATATTGTGTGCAAAAACATGTGAGGCACAGTGAGCATCAGTCCTGGAAATGGTGGAAACCCTGCCAAAACAGAAGTTCCCAGATGCCATTCAGGGCAACTTACAAGCAGAGCTTTCAAAGGATAGTGGTCAGGCCTGCTATGTTAACCTCTTTTCTGCATGGTTTGGAAATCACAAGACGTGAGATCTAGCCCAAGCTTTGCCGCTTATTTAGTTTGTGACCCCCATAAATGAAAATTTTCTGGATCTTAGTTTTCTTTTCTGACATTTCAGGGGGTTCTTCTGATCGTTAAGGTTCACTATACTCTAAAATGTATACAAATGTATTCAGACAGAAATTATAGTCCTTAAACAGAGGTGTGTTCCAACATAAATCATGTGTAGACAGATGCAGAGTAATCTGGATAGGGGTAGAGATAGAAGGTAGAGTGATAATTTCTCATTTTGCAGGTTAGCGTTCAGATGATGTCTGGGCACCTATATTTTAACAAGCTCCTCAAATGATTCTGCTCCCAGGGTGGCTGGACCACACTTTGTGAGACTCTGAATTGTGAGGTTGTGTTGTGCTGAGATATTTATATGGTTTCATGATACCTGATTATGAATGGTACATTGATAGTAGAGAAATATTATTTCAGGTTAGTTATTATTAAAATATGTACATATATATTATCAGAAAAAGGAAAATCAAAGGAGTTTCTGCTGTGGGAAGAAGGTGATAGATTGGTATTATTGGACCTATTGCATTAAAGGTTGAATCTCCAAGTACAAATGGCCACAGGCTATTGGAACCTTGAGTGAAGTTGAAAGCTGTAGAATTAGAAGTACAAACTTAGTGGTAAAAAATGAGCTCCAAAGTCTCACTGTGGAAATAGAAGTATAAACTCAGTGGTATTAATAGAAAATGAGCTTCAGAGTCTCACAATTGCTGAAGGCTGAACCTTGAGGTAGGTGCAGTTATGGAGGTGTGGGAGAAAATAACCAGGGTACAAGGAAAATAAGGATAGTGCAATCAGAAGAGGCTGGAATGGGAGATGGGGATATCAGAAAGGGGGATAGAGTAGCTACTGTGGAAATCTGACTTTCTTTTGTGTACCCCATTACTGCTTAATCTGCCAAAATATCTGATAAACAAGATATGGCTGAGATTCAGAAATTCAATAAATTTAAATTGAAGAAGACAAGAGAAACCCACTGCCTGTCACAGAAGCAGATGAACAGGAGAAGCAAGGAAGTGAATCTTAATGACATCTACCTTGCTGATATGCACCATATGATCCACTGCAATTACCTTCTTGCTTTTTGTAGAAGTTAAACTTTGTAAGATGTGAAGAGATTGGATGATGTTTACATGACAGCGCTGGTCCTTTCAAATCAAGAGAGTAATGCACACATGACACTGATTGATGGCTTTGCTTCTCCATTTCCCTGTTTGGCTGCTTTGGAGGCTTAGTGGAATAAAAAAAAGTGACTGCCCATTGGTGAAAGAAGAACTAGAGAGGGAATACAGTGAATGTGGCAACAGGAGAAAAAAGGCAAAATTGGGCCAGTCTCCTGAAAGCTGTTAAGTGTAATTTCCAAAGTATCTCTCTCATTTAGCCAAATGATTTAATTATTCATTTATTCAAAAACATTTACTGAATGCCTAGTTTTTCTTCCAGGCATTGTTTTAGCACTGAGAATAAAATGCTGATCAAATAAAACAATATCATTGTTTGAGTGGCAATTACAGTCTAGAGGGAGGAAGCTTTTACCAAACAAATAAACAAACCATGAATAGACTAGTAGGTTGAAATAAGTGCTATGATGAAGTTACAGCAGGGTAATGTGTAGGTGGTGTGGAGGCTAGTTTACAGCCACTCCTCATTTAACGATCTATCGGTTTAACGACTGCTTGGACTTATCACCAGTTGTCCATCACAGGGAATCCCCTTTCTCAGTCTGTGTGAGACTCAGGAATCCCCTTTCTCAGTCTGTGTGAGACTCAGGAATCCCCTTTCTCAGTCTGTGTGAGACTCAGGAATCCCCTTTCTCAGTCTGTGTGAGACTCAGGAATCCCCTTTCTCAGTATGTCTCCTTCCTGCAGTTGGTTAGTATTCATTACATGAAGCATTTGCAGTCATGCTAGACTACATATTTTGTTTATAAGTGTGGTGTCACATGATATCTATTGAAAAATACATACCCCATCATGTCACAACACACCACAAGACATCTGCCTTTAAGCTCCTTGCTTATTGATCATTTCACTTAATGACCTAGTCCTAGGAATGGAACTCCGTCATTAAGTGAAGAACATCTGTATATTGGGAGGTCAGTGAATGCCTCTCTGAGGAGATGACAGTTAAGTTGAGAACTCATTGAAAAGACAGAGCCAGCTTTGAAAAGCTGTGGGAAGAGCATCACAAACAGAAAGAACTGCTACTGATACAAAAGGTTAAGGCAAGAACATGCTTGATATATTAAGGAACAGAAGGATAGCCAGTAGTGTTTTAAAGTCTGCAAATAAACATATTTTAAATATGCAAATAAAAAAATAAGTACACTTACAAGTTAGTCTTTTCTCAGCCACCAAAGAAAAGAAAAAATAAAATCAGATCAAGAAGTAAAAAACTTAAACACACATTCAAAATAGAATGTATTGCTCTTTTCTTTCTTGATTACAGTAATAATACCTGTTCACTATCCAAAATATTGTGGGCAAATTCCCCTTAGCTAAGTCCGAGTTGAGTATTGTGTAATCTGAAGGGGTGCTAATGAGGAGAGAAAGGGAGAACTGAAACAGAGTTGTGGATGGATACTGTGGTGGAACTAGTGTGTCAGGGGTCCCCAAGACCACCCCAGGTTTCACAGGACTCAGCATACGATCATGGCTGAGATTCAGTACAAAAAAGGGATAAAAAAACAAAGTCAACAAAGAGAAAAGTACATGGGCGCAAGTCCAGGGAAGACCAGGCACAAGCTTCCAAGTGTCCTCTCACAGTGGATATATACAGGACATGCTTAATTCACCCAGCAATAAGTTGTGCAACACATGTGAATTGTTGTTTAGTAGGGAGTATCTACTCAGTACACAAGATTTTTATTGGAGGCTGGTTGCCTAGGCACTCTCTGCCTAGCATGACTCAAAATTCTAGACTCCCAAAAGGAAAGGAGGTGTTCAGCACAATTCTTAGTATTTATACAAACAGTTTAGGCCAGGGGTGTCCAACATTTGGGCTTTCTTGGGTCACATTGGAAGAATTGTCTTGGGCCACACATAAAATACACTAACACTAACAATAGCTGATGTGCTAAAAAGAGGTCCATGCATAATTTTCATAATGTTTTAAGAAAGTTTACAAATTTGTGTTGGGCCACACTCAAAGCCATCCTGGGCTGCATATGACCTGTAGACTGCAGGTTAAACAAACTTGGTTTAGGCAGTAAGCCATCCTAATTATTTTTAGGAATGGTGGAAACCCTCCCAAAGTCCAAGTTCCCAGACATCAAGCAAGGACCAAACTTGTAAGCAGACCTTTCAAAGCTAGCCCTCTTAGGACTACGTTAACTCTTTTCTTGCATAACCAGTCTCTCATCTTTCTTCTGGATTTTGCTAACTGTCCTTTACCTAATTATACCCTAACTGGTAAGTGCGTGTATCCTACATCCTACAATGGCCTAAAGATTTGAATTGTTTCCTTGGTTAAGTGTGTGCCCCTGTAGGGCCAGACTCCCATCAGATAGAATCAACCATTTCTTACTTCCCTCTTTCGAAAAGTCTCTTTTGGCAACTCATTTCCACTCCCTAACATGTCAGAAGACACAAAACATGTACATATATATTCAGTTAAATTTACTTCAGATTTGAGGGTATTTTCAGCTGTTGTCAATTCTCTGGTCCTTTGCTGGAGTTAAGATTTGGATGTTCTGTATTTTTTCCCATGCTCTGGGCTTGTTCCTTTAGATGTGACACCAGAAGTGACACCTTAACATGACTCAGATCACTGATTTTTTGGAAGGTTAAAATAATGGTGCTTGGAAATAGCAGAGAGACATTATCACTCCAGTTTCAGGCTTTCTGTTTCTTCCATAATGACAGCTTTTTGTGCTTAATGCTCTGAGTCCACTATTGAAAGATACATAATAGCTTCACAGTCATTTTCACTTTAATACAGTACTTCATAATGCAGCTTCAGGAACCGTGTGTATGAAAAGCTCCATATAAAACCAAATAATGTAACGTTGTTCTACTCTAATTACTTTCCCTATAGATGTAATTTACTTATGGTGGTTATTGCTAAAGTCTGTTCCATCAATGTAAAACTTGCAGAAAGTAAAATCAGCATAAACTACTTTATTAGTTTCTTAGGGCTTCCAAACAAATGACCACAAACTTGGTGACTTAAAACAACAAAAATGTATTCTCTAATTACTCTGGAGGCTAGAAGTCAGAAATCAAGATGTCAGCAGGACCATGCTCACTCTGGAGGCTCTAGAGAAGAATCCTTCCTTGCTTCTTCCATTTCTGGTGTCTACAAGCAGTCCTTAGCATTCCTTGTCTTAGAGATAAATCACTCCAAACTCTGCCTCCATCTTCACCTGAACTTCTTTCTGTATGTCTCTATGTAGTCTCTCCTCATCTTACCAGAACATCAGTCATTAGATTTAAGACCCACCCTTACTCCAGTATAACCTCATCTTTACTAATTATATCTACAAAGAATCTACCTCCAAACAAGGTCACATTCTGAGTTTCCTAGGTGGACATGAATTTGGGGGGCATCATTCAGCCCACTACAAACCACATATCCACATGCCCTGCAACAACATGGAAGGGTTTCAAATCACTGTCATGCTGATTGCTCAAACAAGAGGGGTTCTAGAGGGATTTGTGGATGAGACACAGTCCTCAAGAGAAAATGTGAACCATTGTATCGACTGTTTTAAAAAGCTGTAACCTGTTATTAAGGTATTTATATCGATGATATTAAGACTCAAAAACTTTATCATTCTTAAGTTTTAAAATATTGGCATTGAATGTGAAATATGTATGTAATTAGGTATACTGGTATCTAACAGAAAATTAATGATATCACCATAAATCTTTACAGAGGCCACCAAGAAGCTAGCAGGAATGGAAGTACATCCTTGGGTAAATGGCAACAAAAGCCAGGCCCTCCCAGCATGAATCATGATATATTTATAGTTTAGAGGAAGTTTGCCATAGCGTCAAGAGCACCCTACTTTAAAGCAGGGCCAATTTCAGTTCAATTCACAGCTTACATCACAATGACCCTGTGGCTTGGACCACTTGATTCTAAGTCTTAGGTTTCTGAGCTATAAAATGGAGATAGGAATACTTTATCTCAGTGAGTTATAAATGAGATCATGCATAGATGAGATCATGCTTGTAAAGGACAGCCACAAAGAAGAAATTAATGTAATGTTAGTCAAATCAGGTTATGGCTTAACTCAATTTCAGGACAAGTTCTGACTCAATTTTGACCATCTCATGGTCTCCTAGTCAGCTTACACTGACCCAACACTAAAATTCATGTAGTGAATTTTGAGCAAGTGATTCTGAATGCCATTATGTCCTACCCATTTATCTCTGAGGTCCTCAAAGCTAAGAACTAATATCTAAGTCAAAATAATCTAGCTATTATAAAAGCCTTTGTGAATAAATTGCATATCATCATCCCTGGGCTTCTTCCATTTGAGAGGACCCCTTCTAGAGTTGCTGAAAATATTACTTTGTTTCCTCATCATTCTTATTGGATATAACTAAAATTATAACCTGGGTAGAGATTCCAGAGTGCTGGAATATTCTCCCTCCTAGAGGGAGACTCAGTCAGCAAGTTTATTACTTCACCAGTCTATGTCTCCTCTAGTGCCTTGGCCTGCTTTGATAAAAAATAAAAACAGGAAACATCCATTTTTTAAAGATTGCAGGTTTCTCAATGGTGTCATTATGCACAGCCCAAAATTCCTCCCACTGTTTGCCAGTCAGCTATTCTACTAATAGGAGACATCATTGATACAAACTGGATTATAAGGGGTACACAGTCTGATTCAAGGCAGAATTGCAGGACCCTAAGAGAATACAACTTATGTTTGCCTTTGGCTTTCGCAACCCCATTCGCTATGTTCCAATAGTTTAGAACAATTCAACTCCTAAGGGCATCAAGACTGTTGTGTGATTGTCAATCTCATCAATATCCACATTTGCTTTTAAATTCTGGCCCAGCATACAGCATACTATTGGTATTTGTCTGTTTGTTTATTTTTTGCTGTTGTTAGTAGTAGTAGTAGTATTTGTTCACCCAACCACAGGGACTCTGCAGCAGGCCTTCCTGGAGCCCAATGTTTTTTGTTTTGTTATGCTTTGTTCTGTTTTGGCCTTCTGGGTGTTTTAGTTAATTCATATGTAAGTTTTGATTTTATACTAAAGGAAAAAAATGTCAACAAATAATAGAAACTCAGGGTTGGAAAGGTCTTCATGGGTTACTTAACCCAACCATCCTTTTCATGACGCCTTCAAAATTGTCCTTGATCAATGCCACAGCCTGGGTTCGATTCCCAGCCAGGGAACCACTCCAAAAGAAACAAACAAAAACAAAAACAAAAACAAACCAAAATTGTCCTTGAGACTACATAAAAAATTCACTATCAGAGCAATCTTTACTTACTAAGCTATCTTGTTCCATTTTTATACAGTCTGACTCTTCTGACAAGACTTTATATAAACTGACCGAGTAGTCACTTTTAAATTGAGTTGAAATTGGTCTTGCTATGAGTCTTCTCAGTGTTCATCTGTTTTATTAGTATCTTTATAAATTCATGCATTTTGATATATTTTAAAGTTTCATTTCATTGTAGTTGTTCTTACTGATGCTCAAATTGTCCCATACTTTGCCAATGTGATCTGTCTTCAAGTTGGCTAGTAGATCATTTTGACGTAACTCTATTAGTTTTTGATAGTTCCTTGACTTTTTGATATGACAAGATATTCCAGGCTTATCTTGCATATTTCTTTACCAAGACCGAACATTAGTCATTGCTCTAAGCAGGCCTATTTCATTTTCAATTACTTTCAAAATCATGTTTAGGAGTATGTTTTTTGAATGATATGATTTTTTTTCCTGGTTATTACAATAATATTCCTTTTGGTAGAAACTACTAGAAGATATTTTAAAAATATATGGAACCACCAACACTGCCATCAGCTAGAAATAATCAATGTTAACATTTTATCTCCTGAACCAGCTTTCCATTTAAAGTCCTATGCCATTATTTTCCTTTTCTAAACAGCAGAAAAAGAAATAATTGAGGGAAAAGAGAACATATTTTAAACATTTTGGCAAAATTATGTTGAATAAACTTAACTTGTTATTTATATTTTTGAAAAATCCTGTCATTGGCTATTAAACATTCAGAGGAAACTGATATGTGTGAGAAACTTTAAATTTGGTTAATTTGGATTTTTCAAAAGGTGTTTTGCTACCACTGTGGATAGATACCTAATATTGTCGGCAAAGTTTCAGGAATCAACTGGAAGGCAAACAGAATGGTCTATATTCAATGGAAAAGAAGAGACCAAATGACAAGTTATTACAGAGCCAGAGAGTATTTTTAACTGGTCAATCTTTTCATCCGTAGCGCATATAACATAGCTCTGACAATGTTTAAACTCAGGCTTTTAAATTAATGGTGAGCTATAGAAAACCGGGATGACTATTAATGTGTCTATTAGTCTAGCTTTCTTTATAGGTTTGTTATTTTTTCCCAGAAAAAAGTTTGTTTTGTTTATTTGTTTGGGTTCTTTTTTTTTGGTTTGTTTGTTTGATTTTTAGATCTCTAATATCCTAGAAGAAGAAAAATAAGAATGATGACCTCTATGATTTATATCAACTTTAAACATAAAGTAGAAAGCAATGTCATTGACCAAATAATATGAACTAATTGTCTATTTAAAGGTTTTTAATATTTGTTTCTCCAGTTGATTCCAATGGAAAACAACCTGGGAACTGCTCCTTCTCCCCCACATCACTGATTTCATTTCACCGTCACCCTCTGTGCCTGAAGGACAATTGCAGTGGCATTTTTAAATCAAGATTTGTCATGCTCCCTTTTTACTACAGATGCTTTACTGATCAAGGAGCTTCTTGTGTCTATAGTCCCTACGCTGTACTTTCCAATCTATTAACCTTATGAATTATCAACCATTAGCATTCCTTTAAACACAAAATCGCAAACATTCCTCAGTGGTTCTCAAAGTGTGGTCCCCAAAGCAGCAGCATAATCTGCTATCAAAAAATGCAAATTTGGGGGGGCCCCAACCCAGACTTACTGAATCAGAAACAGGACTGGCTCTGTTCTAACAAGCCCTTCTGGTGATTCTGATGCATGTTTAAGTTTCAGAATGATTGCTTTAAACACTCACATATTACTTATCCAACCAATAAATCAAATACATATTAAATAAACAAGTCTCCTCAACCATTTAAACATTGATTGCAAACTTAATCAAATGCTTTTAAACATTTAACTTAATCACAAACCTAGCATTTCAAATTTCCTTGAATGCTCTAAACATTTTAAAAAAGGAAAAGATACACATAAAATACCACATTGATTACAGAGCTGATTAATAATTAACAACAAAACTGAGCATAATACTGTTAATGTCATGGATTTAGTTTCGGTTTACATTCTTACCTCTACTCTTATTCTTATCCTTAGATGGTCCTGGAATTTACACTTCTGTATACTGCTGAGTTGTCAGGAATTCTACTGGAGAATATGTTTATACATTTTCATGGTTTATGTATATAATTTTACCAGACTGGAAGAAAAAAAATATCATCTCAGGATTGCTGACTACTTAACTTTGTTTGGGATTTGGGAACTGGTTGCTAAATTCAAGATGAATTAAACTCAAGCTGTTGATCACTAGAATGAACACACTTTTATTACATTTTTATCATGGGCTCTATATTGGTTTCCTATTGTTGCTTTAACAAATTACCACAAAATTAGTGACTTAAAACAAAACAATTTTATTATTTTACAATTCTAGAGGTCAGAGATAAAATGAGCCCACAGGACTGTGTTCCTTCTGGAGGCTCCATGGGAAAATCAATTCCTTGGCCTTTCCAATGACCAGAGGCTGCCTACATCCTTAGGCTCCTGGCTCCCTTCCTCCATCTTCAAAGCTAAAAGCACAGTTAGCATCTTCTCTCACGTTTGACCTCCTGCCTCTCTCTTATAAGGACCCTTGTAATTATATTGGGCTCACCATATCATAATCTCCCTATCTCAAGGTCCTTAATTTAATCACATCTGCAAAATTCCTTGTGCCATGTAAGGTAATATTCAGGGGTTCTGGGGATTAGGACATGGACATTACTCAAAGTGCACTATTTTGTCTACCATAGGATCTTTATTCCTATTTTTCATATAAATTCTGATTTTTGAAAGAGATTAATAGATGAGGTATTCATTAAGTTTAGTTTGTTTTAATCTGGCAGTACATGACACATTGTAATACTTTCATGATATATTAATTTTTCATTGGCATTGTGTTATATAATTAGTTGGATCATCAAGAACTTTAATTCCAAGAGAGAGAGGAAAAGTGATTGTAGAAATTTAGATTTCTTTTTCAGAACAGTTAACTAAGTTATTGCTTTAAAATAAATGGCTGTATTGGTCTTTTTAACTGGAAATTATATATGACAACTAGTGCTACTTAACTGTTGGATTCTTCTTCTATTTCACTTTATATAAGATCACTAATGCTGATTAGGCCTGTCCATTTGTGATACAGTTTCTACTATTTCTAGGACTATTTGGCTTATAATTTATGTTAATTCTTGTGCTTTACATAGATTATATTTCTTTTTTTTTGGTGGGGGGGTTCCCTGGCTGGGAATCGAACCCAGGCTGCAGCGTTGAAAACACCAAAGCCTAGCCACTACACCACCACGGAACCCCTACATAGATTACAAGTGGTATACATCTATACTTTATATTAACAGAAATAAACTTAACAAAAACCCACATAATATCTATCTATATCTATACAGTTATGTATAAACATGTTCCTACTTTAATTTGAGTAAATAAATTTAGATGTGCATGGTAATAGCCATTCTTTGATATTAGAACTATATTTTGTACTTTTTATGTTAATTCTTTTCTTAAGAACATCATGGCCGTTTACAAGCACAACTTGTTTCATTCAATTATTTTTACTGCTATAGATGATCGTAATTTGAGAATGGGAGCTCCTTTAAGTTGATTCTTTTTCCTTTTAGCACTGCACCTGACATTTTAAAAATCACTTTTACTTTCTGGCACAACAGGGCGATATAGACCTACACTGATTGTATCTGATATAAGGACATGGAATAAACTATCCTCTAATGGTTTCTGCTTGCTTGCTTTTCTTTCTTTTTTCTTTTCTTTTCTTTCTTTCTTTCTTTCTTTCTTTCTTTCTTTCTTTCTTTCTTTCTTTCTTTCTTTCTTTCTTTCTTTCTTTCTTTTTCTTTCTTTCTTTCTTCCTCTCTCTCTCTCTCTGTCTCTCTCTCTCCCGCTTTCTGTTTCTTTCTTTCTTTTATTTTTTAAAAGAATATTAAGGCCAAACTCTGAGCACTAGGGATGGTTATGAGCATTAGAGAGGGACGATTATGGCTACTGCTGCTGCCATGGGACTGCTGTTAGTAGTGACTGAGCTGAAAGGATAATACTTCTTTTATACATGTATAAGGTCTCATTCTTTCCAATATATAACATCATGCAGTTATCCCTTACTTTTCTTTTAATAGGGGATTTCAGAAACAACTAAGACTTTCCTCCTGTATATTGATCCACTGTTCCACCCAGCAGCAGAGTACCCACTTCCCTCCTACGTCCTCTCTCTATATATTTTCTAGGACAACGATTCTCAGCCTTGTTATTGGAATAACTTGGGGAGCTTTAAAAATACTGATGTAAATCTGACACCATTGCTTCTGATTTAACATTCCAGAGGGCATAAAATGGCATCAGAATTTTTACAGCTCCATAGGTGATACTAATGTGTAGCCAAGTCAAGAACCTGTATTGTAGAATGTGTTGGGCAACCTCAATAAAGCAGACCAGGAACTCTCTCATGAAATGATACCATAGAGATCCCAGGGCTTATCAACTCCGTTATAAACTGGACAGGTAAACACATGCTTGCCTTTTGGCTGCTTTGCTTTGAGAGCTCTTGGGATTGTTCAAGGAAGATACCACAACTGCCCTTTTTCAATCTTCTTGAAAAAAAATCATGTGTATACAGCAATGACTTCTCCAATTAATCCCCTGTCATCTCCCTCTTTCAGCATTATCTTTCTTCATTCTTTCCTAACCTTGCTCTAATACTAAAGGTTTTCGAAGGCCTCAGTTTCCTCATGTATGAGGTTAGGATAATGTTTACATGTGATATATACTAAATCTAGCAAAACTCAATAACACAATGAAAAGTTAATTAAAAAACCATAAGAAGTTGGCAGCCCATGGTCCTAGCTCCCTAAAATTATTTGAAAGGCTACAATAGATGTCAAATCTGTTATTCTATGAGATTCCAGAAAGTCAACTGCAATGGTTAATCCAGATTTTTTATCCTATCTATACACACTTTAGAAAGTGATGCTTATTCACAGAAGTCTTTTGGGGTCAAACACCCCTATATCTCTCTGTCTCATAGGATTTTAGGTATCATAAAATCAACCAATTCTTATGAAATAGGAAACTGATAATTGATTATAATTATAGACATTATTGGGATATCTGCCTCCATCTATGTTACTTTCTCATGTTAGAGTTAAAAACCTGCAATCTATAAAATTAAGCATCAGTATATCAGTACTGGGAAGGGAATTCGTATTAGAGTCATGAAGAAAGAAGAGTTAAAATTATTTTAATATAATAGCCTATGCCTTAGGACAATGGCTCTCAAACTTTAGAAGGTTATCTGAGTTACTTAGGAAACTTGGTAAAAGTAAAAAGACCCAGACTCTACCCTATTTTAGGAGTGTGGGCCTGTGTAGTTTATTAGTTCTTCACTTAGATTTGATATACACCCAAATTTGGAAACCATTGCCTTAGGGCATCCAAAAGGTCAGGGTATTGTGTTACTCTAATGAGGGGGACTTAATGGAAAGGAGTAGATTATTCATTTCTTAGGATTTGAAAAGCCTTTTTCCTTCAATTACCTCTTAATTGGGAGCCTCAAATTTTAATATGCAAATGAATCACCTGAAAACTCTGTTAAGATCCATATTCTGATTCAGTAAACTGGGTGGGGCCTAGATTCTACAGTTCTAACAAGCTCACAGGTAATGCTGATGATGCTGTCCTGAGGAGCCAGGTGCTAGCTTTGGTTCTCAAACTTGGCTGCACTTTGGAATTTCCTGGAAAGTTTTTAAGAATACTGATCCCTACGTCCACCCTTAGAATTCTATTTTTCTGACATAACTGATAGAGATTATGGCCTGAGTATCAAGAATTTTAAAAACTCTCCAGGAGACTTTCATGTGCAACAAAATTTGAAAACCTCTGTCTTAATCAACCATCAAATATCACCTGTTTTGCAAGAGAAACTGCGAAGTGGCTCTTTTATTCACCTCCATTGTTATAACATTAGAATGTGCTTAGATAGTTCAGAGCACTAGTTCCCAAATTTTGACCCCTACACTGATGTCCTGCAATGGGAAGTTTTCATCAGAAATCGTAGAATAAGAAAAATAAAAACAATACAGTAAATTCCACACAGTGAAATTAATTTAATTCCAAGGTCATTC
Source organism: Lyroderma lyra (assembly GCA_004026885.1). Lineage (NCBI taxonomy): Eukaryota > Metazoa > Chordata > Mammalia > Chiroptera > Megadermatidae > Lyroderma > Lyroderma lyra. The sequence goes on from PVJL010004978.1 coordinate 91,568, forward strand.
CCACCCTTTTTGGTGTTAAAATGTCCTTTTATTAAGTGAACATATTATATGTGTTTATTGCTTGTTTCTCATGTCCTTAATTTGCTAAACAAAAAGGGATCTTATATTGGTCTCCATATGTTTTTGGAAATTTTGCTGATCCATGAAATCTGTAAGTCTGGAAACTATAGGTATGAGAAATCAATGAAAATTTGAAATATTATTATAACAATATTGTTTTCAACCTTTGACTCTCTAATCCTTGGTAGCAAGGAGATTTTCTTTAGTGGACTTTGATTTTTATAAGCACCAACAATTTTTCTATAAACTGAGTAAATAATATGTCTCAAACATATGAGGGACTAATTTTCCAAATATATATGATGATTAAAATATAAATTTATGAAGACATTACTAAATACATACTAGCTTTAGTTTTTATGCATTTTCTTCTTTTTTATGCATTTTTTTTGACATGGTAATAATATCTACTACTTTTTGATCTCTTACTATGAACAAAGCATCATACAATGGATTTTATATAAGTTAGCTCATGAAATCTTCACAATTACCTGGTGGGATAGATATTATTATTATGGTTTTACAGAGGAAGAAACTAAATCATAGAGAATTTAAGTAGCATATCCAAACTCACACAGTTAGTGACTTACACAGCCAGATTTACAGCCCAAGGCTAATTGGATACCTTAAAATTATGACTCTATATTTAATATAACTACAATCATAAAAGGCTTTCCAAAATTTTTTGTCATTAAAAAGAGTTCCTTAAAACTGAAATGATTAGAAGCCTCTGTTTTGAGGGTTAACCTTAAATAATAGTAAGAAACATTGATTTTAAACAAAAGGCCATTCTTGCTGTTTTTGTAAGGCTGAAGGTTTAGTTGAGGGACCACCATCATTCTTACACCTGAGAAGAACTTAAAATCTGGATCCCAGGCTCTCCTTCCAGATTTTTATCATCTGCAAATTTGAGGCCATGTGTTGTAATGGTAAGAACATGGACTTTTGAGTTAAACTGACTTTGATTTGAATATGAACTCCTCCAACTTAATTAGCTGTGTGATTCAGAGCAAGTTACTTAATCTCTCTGTGTCTTAGGTCCTTCAGCCATAAAATGAGAATAATAACATCCATCTTTCTATGAACTACTTAAATTTGTGGCCATGATTTGATTTGTATTGATTTCTTGGTGTATTGTCTTTGTGTGTGTGTGTGTGTGTGTGTGTGTGTGTGTGTGTGTGTGTTGTATGAACACCTTCTGTCATTTTCAGAGATGACAATAGCTATGCTGAGTACAGGGATAAGGGTCAAATGCCTTCTTAGACTCCACCCCTGCAAAAGTTCATTGCTGGCTATGTCAGTACAAGTTCACTGAGAAACAAACACCAAGATGGAATCAGACATGCAAGAGATAGATTTGGGAAAAACAACTGTGAAGGATTAAGGAGAGAGGGAGTAAGAGTAGGCAGGGAGAGGCTTCAGGGGGTGATGCAGGTCTGACCCCAGTGAAAGAAGAGGAGGAAGGAAGAAGTATGATAGAAAGAACCTCAGACACAGTACAGCTCTGAGAAATTCTCAGTCAGGCCAATGAGGGGCCTCAGAGCCATTTTTGCCCAACAGAAAAGTCCTGTGTCAGGCAGAATGGCCCCGCTCTGGTGGCCCCACCATGCTCAGTCACTGGTGGGAACAGATTGGGGAGAGTGTGGCCTCTGCATGAATGCTGCAGTGTTCCTGAAGGTACAGCTGCAGCTGGGAGCTGTTAGCTAATAGTACTCCTTCTAGAAGATTCTCTCTTGTAAGGCAATCTGTGTCTTCACCTCAGTGGTTGCCCCATTTGTACTTCTAATTTTATAGTGAAAATGTACATTTACCTGTGGGATGATGCAAAAGAAAATTAGCCACATGTCAGGTCATTCATGTTTCTTTCTATATCTTGTTTTGGGTTTTGTCCCTTTTAACTTTACCATCTGCCATTTATCAATTATAATTCACCTTTGTGACTACTAGGTCTATAATTGATTTCTTATCTCTGTAAAAATAGAAAAATCAGTGGTCACTGGATCAGATATTAATGGAACAACATCTGGCTTCTGTAATGACTACATGTTTAATATTAGCTTTTAAATCTATCGTGTTGATAGGTAGTTGTAACTCAATAAATATTCTAATTTATTAGCATTTGTTATTACTGTTTAAGATCCTATATTAAAGAAGGAAATGTTAAGCATAATCCACTTAGATTATTTTTTCTTGGTTTGCCACAGTGTATTGTCTGGCATGACAGATGCAGTGTTGGCTCGAGTGTATAAACAATCAGATCTGGATGTCCTGGCTAAAGAAGCATCTATCCCCATCGTCAATGGGCTATCAGATTTGTACCATCCTATCCAGATCCTGGCTGATTACCTCACGCTCCAGGTTGGCTTATTTCCTTGTTTTACACAGAAGTAAAATCAATAAATAGTTCTTGACTATCTCTATATAGAACCATTTAAATCGTGATGTTGTTGTTTTGTTTTCAAATATCATCTTGGCAAAGAATTAGAGTGCGTGTGTGTATACTAGATACCTAAGGAACAGGGCATTGTTAAAAACAGATTATAAGAGCCTTCTATTCTCAGCCTAATTCCCAACCTCTTTTAGCCCCTCTTTCATCACCTGTTCTTTCAATCATTTCACTTTTTGCTGCCATTACTTAGCACAGTGGGTGAATAGGAAATGCTGGAGCATACAGAATGGAAAAGCTTTATGTAACCCTGCATGCATCAGGCTCCGTGATTTGGGAGTGATGACTAGTGGAGTGTGCTTTGAATATTCAAAATGGTCAATTACTAAATTACTTTCTAAGAAGGAGGCCATTTTCTATCATTTTAATAAACTATTTAAGACTGAAATTAGAATATGCAGAATTTATAGAATTGAGGCTCAAATTTAGCCAAGCTCCCCCCACCCCCGCCAATTAGGGACTTGAGTAACTTTGAAAGATTGATCTTATTTGTTTTGCCACAGCCAATCTGCATAGTTATGACACTAGAAATTCTGACAACCATGGTTTTTGTAACTATGGACTAATCTGGGAACACAGGAAAAACTGGATAGGTTCCTATTCCTCCTCATTTGAATAAGCTACATACATATAAATGTGAAGCCAAACTCAAAATGAAACTCATGCAGAGAGGATAATACAACCATGTTAGATACAAAGTGGCTATGTGTGGGTGTAGCTTTACATATACACCAGATAATTTAATGCTTTGCCCTGAGGCTTTATCATTGCTAGATTATAAATTCATTGAGCAGCAATGAAATGTCCTATTCATCATATTGTCCCCTGCAGGACATGGTGCAATGACTTCATATAGAAGATACTCAAAATGAGAGTTGAATGAATAAATAGGAGCTTATTAAGAACAGGGAATCTAAATCAGATGGACCTGAATTTAAATCCTAGCTTAGCCACTTAGTAGTTCTGTGATCTCCAATTTGCTTAGCCTTTCTCTTTTTATCTTCTCTCTCTGTAAACACATATATAACCTACAGATACATTAGGAAAAATAAAACAAACACCCACGTACCCATCACATAGTTTTGTCAAATCTTACTTTAGAATATTTTTAAATAAAATATTACAGAGTTGAAGCTCACTGTTTAATTCTCCCTGATCTCATTTCCTCCCACCCTCCAAGAAATTTATTACCCTGATGTCTGTATTTATAATTCCTAGGCACGTGTTTATACTTTAGCTACATGTGTCTATATCCATAAACAACCAAAAGTATTAATAGGCATGTTTTTCAGCTTTATATAAATGGAAATATACTCAACTACCATGCTACACTGTTTTAGGTGCATTGTATTCCCCCTTATACCAATGAATGTAAGCTCCATAAAGGCAGTGATTGTTTTGGTCTCTTTTGTTCATTGTTGTATATCCAGGGCCAAATATCTGGATATGGATGGCACTCAATTTGTTGAATGAATGTATGAAAGCAACAAAGATCCAGATATGAAATGTATGAAAATATGAGTCTTCATACAAGTTCATACAATGTTTTAGTTTAAGATATTAGGACATTTTGCTATTTTTTGTGATTGTACATTCATGTTATTGAACTGCTCTCTATAATGCAAGAAGTTAGTAGTTTAATTATTCCTACAAAGCATTAAAATTGAGGTGAACACTGTTTACTTTATTTTAACCATAATAATTGTTTCACATAAGTAGATTTCCTCCTGGATATAATCTCCTCCATCCCTTGCCCTTTAGGAACATTATGGCTCTCTGAAAGGCCTTACCCTCAGCTGGATTGGGGATGGGAACAACATCCTGCACTCCATCATGATGAGTGCAGCAAAATTTGGAATGCACATTCAGGCCGCTACTCCAAAGGTATGGAAACTTTCTGCCTTGAAACTAACCTCATCTTAAATCATCCCCAAATGCAAGAAAACAAACCTCTTGTCCATTTAAGAGCACAGGTAAGGCCACACAATTTAGATTATGTTACTAGTCCCACTGTTGTAGCTCTTTGGCCTCTTGAGTGCCCAGTTCCCCATCTCTAGAAAAAAAGATGTTTGACTGATGTTTTTCATCCTGTGAGTTTGTGTTAGAAGCATGTCTGAATTATCCCTCTGAATGCCCTGAAACCAACATTGTGATGACTAACATCCTTGTGCATTGCTACCACAAAGACTGAAAAAAGCAATAAAATCCAGACCGTGTACAATTCCCAAGGCACAGGAAGGATGCTATCATTTTTCTCATACAGTAGCTCCCCCTTATCCATGGAGGATAGGTTCCAAGACCCCCACTGGATGCCTGACACAATGGGTAGTAATAGACCACATATACAATGTGTTTTTTCCTATACATACATACATACCTATTATAAAGTTTAATTTATACATTAGGCACAGAAGAAATTAACAACAATAACTAATAATAGGATAGAACAATTATAGCAATATACTGTAATAAAAATTATGTGAATGTGGTCTCTCAAAAAAGCTTATTGTACTGTACTAATTTTTTAATGATGATGTTAGATGATAAAATGCCTACATAGTGAGATGAAGTGAGGTGAATGAGATATTATTAAGTAAAATAATTCTTACTGAAACACAAGCACTGCAATATGGCAACGGTCGATCTGATACCCCAAATGGCTCCTAAGTGACTAATGGGCAGGGAGGCTATATTGTGTAGATATGCTGGACAAAGGAATGATTTCACATCCTGAGCAAGATGGAGCAGGATTTCATGCTACTAAAAACAGCGTGAAATTTAAAAGTTATAAATGTTTATTTTTAAAATTTTTCATTTAATATTTTTGGACTGAGGCTGATCATGGGTAACTGAAACTGTGGAGAGTGAAACTACAGATAATTGTGGACTACTATACTGCAATTTGATAGAAAAATGTCAATCTAATATGAAAGTCAGAGTGATGGCATCTACACCAGCTTCGTATTTCAAAACTTATCTCCAGGAACCCTTCAGCTTTTTAAATCCAAGTCCCATATGGTTGTGAACCTGATGCCCATATACTTCCTACTTTGCTGCTAATTTCTCATAGAATGCATGGGAAGCATGACTTCTATCATAGTTCCAAAGTGATCCTTCTGATACCGAAGAAACTGATAATAGTTACTGCCTCTGAGAAGGGGAACTGGGAGGTTCAAGGGTAGAGATAGCAGGATGACTTTCTTTTCATGGGATATCCTTTCATATGGTTTGAATTTCTTAACATGTAAATGTTTTATCTATATAATAACATAAATACATAAACAAATGCACCAAAATAAAAATGTCAGATCCCTCTAGGAGAAGCCCTGTGTTAATCTATCTACAACCTCATAAGAAATAAATATGCTTTTTAGAGGATAAAAATTAACCCTATAAGTGACTCATACAGAAACTAATCCTGAAGAGTTTCCACAGAACCTTTTAAATACTTCATCTCTACTGAATTGTTTTCTCCATTATGTTTCACATTGGCTACTAATATTCCATCAGGAGTATTTTGAATGGAATACTCCCCTAAGTAGAAACGATTTCAGAAACGAAGGTAAAGACAGAATTGACCCTCTCATTAAGAAACAACTATTCAAAATTATTGTGCACCAGTGTGTTTCTGACCAAGTATGTGTTTGCTGTTATTTTAATAGTTGCTGCTGTGGTTCACTGTGATAAGCTAAGACATTCAGAGGTGAATACATGAGGCCTGAAAATTCCTCCTTGTCATTGCTTCTTGAGTTTGAGATGTTTATTTGCCAATCACTGGGAATTTGAATTATGCAATGTAGATTATTAGCTGAATTACTCCAACAGGAAATACTCAAATCCTTGAGGCGTTCATGCACTCTTCACACACACCCCCACCTTGCCCTCTACCAGGATCTTGGTCCAGGTTCTCCATAAGGAGACCTACCATGAAGATTTGTGTACAGGTGATTTATTAAGAAAGACCTCCTAAGTCAGACCTGTAGGAGACTAGGGGGAGCAGAACAAAGGAAGGGAAGACTCTAAGCCAGAGTTCCATTTCCAGGGACCACCCATCCTTGTTTTCCGAGGACTAGAGATTTTTGGGGACATAGAACTATTAGTGCAAAACCTGGGAAAGTCCCAGGCAAACCAACATGATTTGATCAACCTAGTACCAAATCAGTCACAGTCCCACAGAAGGTGCTTCAGTCTGATCCCGCAGGTTCTCTAGAGTATAAGTAATGCCTCAGAGTTGCCCCAACTTCAGGCAAGGAAGGTGGGCTTTCATCCTATGAGCCAGTACTTGGTCAAGGGCAGCAAGGGGATGTGGGGTGGAAAATTTCCCAGCCCTTTTGGTAGGAAAAGAGGCTGGGTAGCCAGAGGGTCATCCAAAGAAAAGCTGAGAGTGCTAGGTGTGAAAAGCACACTGAAATGGGCCTAGGGAGCAAAAGCTGTAAAAAGGGACCCACTGATGGCATGTGGGTAGAGCATCAGCCTTGTCTGCTGCATTCTCCCAAAACAAAACAAAGCAAAATGTTTTTCTCTGTTGTTCTTGCGGGACCAGTTTGTCAATGCACCCTGCAGCCTTAGTTTACAAAGGCTGCCATAACAAATGACCACCAGTTGGGTGGCTTAAAACAAGAAAAATTTGTAGATTCACAGTTCTAAAGACTAGAGGTCCAAAATCAAGGTTTTGGAAAGGCCACCCTCCCTTTGAAGCCTCTAGGGAAGGATCTTTCATTGATTCTTCCCCCTACTGATAGCCTGAGGCATTTTGTGGTTTGTGGCTGCATCACTCCAATCTCTGCCTCTATCTTCTTCCCTGTCTGTGTTTCTCATTACAAATGTCCCTCTTTTTATGAAGACAGCAGTCATATTCGATTTAGGCCCACCCTGATCCAGTATGACCTCAACTCAACTAAATACATCTGCAAAGAACTTACTCATAAATAAGGTCACATTCTAAGATTCTAGGTGGGAATAAAAATTTTTGGAAGATACAGTATTCTATCTAATATACTTTCCATCGAAGAAATGGCAGGAATAGGGAAGAGCATATATTGGAAGCCACCCTATTATGGTAAACTTTGGGGAATCAGAGAGATAATGCTTACAGCATATATTAATTATCTTTCATTTAGCATGAACTAAAATAAAGGGTCAGATTTGACATGTGCATAAGGTCATTCTTTACTTTATGGGAATAGTTAGCACACTCTCACTACAAATCGAGTTTGAAGAAAAACATTTGTATTAATGCAAACCATGACTGTATTTAGTTTTAGTTTTTACAGATAAATCATGCATTAAAAATAATTGTCCCCTGCTATAAGGTGTTTTTATAAAGACTTTATTCTGTTGGATAAATAGATGATTTAAACATTTTATTGCATGTCAAAGGTGTTTCAATAGCAGCAAAGAAAAAAATTCAATATTACAGAGTAATTTAAGTATTGTCTTATGTGGAAAGTCATTTAAATGATAAAGAGAACTAAAACCTGGTTAAATCTTGGTGGGAGTAAGAGGTCTAAAAAGTCTTCTGTAAAGTCTGATAGTGTAGAAGTTGTTTCATCAATTTATAAGTAGACCCATTTCCTTAAAGATAAAGCTAAGAGATCTTTGGTAAATTTAAGAAGCACTGAAAAGTTTCCAAGGCTACAATTAATTTATTCCTCCATTCTTCAATCAAGAATAACTTTACATGTTCAAAAAATATAATTTTGTCCTTGATCACAAAAATTGCTCCGTCGACTATTGATGTGAATGATTTTAACATTGTTCTAAGTGAATATTTAGACTGAACTAGGTTTGTTAATTACCTTCTTCATCTGGTTTGAAGATTTATGTAAAGGCCAGTGAGTGAGTGATTTAATATTGAAAGCTGAGCTGTGAGTAAAGAATTCCTCTTTGTATTTCCCATCATGGCCCAGTGCATGCAAGGTTGGGTGATTTTCTAATTTCCAAACCTCTCTGTTGGTTCTCTAAACACTTATTGATTCCTTCTCTAAGAATGATATACTTAGGGAGTATAAAACCTGTTCTCCAAAGGGAAGGCTAAATTTTCAGGGCAGGAGGCACATGAGGTGATAGCCAAGTCTCTTAATTTTTGTTTACCAGTATGAGTGGTCACAAGATTAGTTACTAAATTAGCAAGCCTTATTAATTACCTTCCCCAAATCCTGATAAACAAAGCTCATAATTTTATGCCTCTTTGAGGGTGGCAACCCTGCTAAAATGTCTGTAGCCATCATTATCAACATCTGAGCAGTTTCTTTCCTCAAGAATTTTGTAATAAGAGAGGAACTATGGCACACAATCACATGCAAATAAACACAATTTTAAATAAATAAACTTGAACATACCTGTTGCAGGTTGAACTTCCTGGGAAGCAGACACTGAGACAGAGTTTGGCATGCAGGATGTTTACTAACTAGGGTGTGTCATTGATATCAACACCTGTGGAAGGGAGGAGAAGGTAGCAGGAGTTAGCAGAGATAGAGAAGCTGAGCTGTGATGTAGGCCCAACACCTGCCTAAGCTGAACTTCTGGGGAGTTCTAGGTCTGAAATGGTCATTCAGAGCTATCCTCTGTTGGGAGGAGAACTTCAGGTTTTGCTCCCCTTCTGTCAACCAGTCATGGAATATAGGTTGCCCTGGAAGGGCATATGACCTTGGAGGAGTCGGCTTTCTTCAGTTGAGGCAGTGCCCAAAGAGGACTGACAGCAGAAAGCCATCTTCCCAGCAACATGCCCAGCCGCTGGGAGAATAAGTCCTTTATTCATGAAGGGGGATCTGGATGGCATATCACAACATCCACCACAATGCCTTACTGAGAATTTATAGAAACCAACTCATAATCAGCCCTAAGAATGCACCAAAATGAGAAGGATGAAGGAAGGTGAGAATAATTATGGTGTTTGGACTGACAAGACTACCATATGGAGGGTCTGAAGGTGAAGCTAAGCTGGCATTTTGACAAAGGAGGAGCTGACATGTTCCAATGGAGATGCCCAGGAGGAGACAAAGGGAGAGGTGAAAGGCTGTGATGGCAGAAAAGGGCAAGACATGTGCACGGGTGACAATAATATTGGCTTTCCTGCAGCAAGATGTTGAGAAGAATTAAAAGAGACAGAAGCAGGGGATGTCAGTGGGGAGCCTTGATAATCTTAATCAGCTTTGACTTCAATGAGTAGTAAACATTGAAGGCTTCAGAGAAAACAATTATTGCTGCTGTCTACAGAACAGATCACAAGGGAATGATGGAGGTAGAGGGGCTACCTGTGGGGTCTGAAATAGCTTGAAGGGCTTTAGGTGCTTCCATAATGTCCCCTCACCTAGTTGAGACTAAGGTGAGCAAGCGAGGCATCTATAGTGCAAAATTTGTGCTTCTACAACTCTGACAGTGAGCACTTCACCCAAGTCCCAATCCTTCCCTCACCAAACCAGTGCAGTAAACAAATATATTTTAGCAAAAACAGTGTGCTTGCTGTGTAAGTGTTGTTTCCAAGCAAGTGCCCGGCACTCAGAACATTTGTTGTGAGTGCAAAAGAATAAGATATGTGCATGTAGGCTGTTAGTATTTAGCTGGGGTGGTCAGGGAAGGTTTTTCTGAATAGGAAATAATTGAGCTGAGATGTGAAGGTGTTAATATTATCCACATGGAGTTGGTATGGAAAAACATTTCAGACCAAAAAAGCATTTTAAAGAAACAGCTTGTGTACAGACTCTGCAACAAAAATGCATAAGGTAGAATTACTTATATAATCTTATTAAGCTTAGAGGAACAAGAAGAGGTACTACCAAGAGCTAAAAAGCCCTCCAACCTTTTTGTCTTTATGACTAAAAAGGTCAAAGACAATACAAGAAAAATGGGGCAATTGGTTCTCCTTTTAAATATATGGTGAGAGAAAAAGAACTGACTTTGGGTGGTGAACACACAATGCAACACATAGATGATGTATTATAGATTTGTACACTGTAAGCCTATATAATTTTGCTAACTGATGTCACCTCAACAAATTTAATAAATAAAATTTTAATAATAATAAACTCCAAAATTACTATTAAGGTTTGAAATTCTAGAGGTAAATATCATATACTACACATGGTTGGGCTATAACTTAAAGCAAAAAAGGGAAAGAGTGGAAATATTGTTGAAAGGAAAATAATGCATATGTAAGAAAGCATATATAATAAAATCACCTAACATTTATATTCTTTCCCTTGCAGGGTTATGAGCCGGATCCCAATATAATCAAGTTGGCAGAACAGTATGCCAAGGAGGTATGCTCCTTATATTTAAAGTCATAATTGCTTTTCTCTATCCCACGAAGTTGTTTAACTGGCATGCTTGTTTATGCTAGAACAGTACCAAGCTGTCGCTGACGAATGATCCATTGGAAGCAGCTCGTGGAGGCAATGTATTAATTACAGACACTTGGATAAGCATGGGACAAGAAGAGGAGAAGAAAAAGCGGCTCCAGGCTTTCCAAGGTTACCAGGTTACAATGAAGGTACAAACTGATGCCTTTCAGAAGGTTCATTAATTCCATTCATAAAGGCCAGAACCATCTAATCAATCACTTTGGGGAGAGCAGACTGTTCTTTCATTTCCAAAGATTAGCTATGTCCTTTGGAAAGACACTTTAGTCCTGGTTGAAGGAATTTGAAATCCAGGCAGAAGAAAGAACCTAGCTTTCCCTTCTTACAACAATGGAGGCATGGGAATGCGTTGCCTCTTCGTCTGTTTAGAGACGTAAGGTTACTTCTTTTTTTTTTTTTTTTTTATGTGGGTAGTTCCGTGGCTGGAAATTGAACCCAGGCCGCAGCGTTGACAGTGCCGAAGCCTTAAGCCACTACACCACCAGGGAACTCCCATGGGTTACTTCTGTTGAATGTAGTTTCTCCTGATTTCTTCTAAGAAAAGCCCCATAATTATGTTCTTTAGGCTGGTCCTTGCTTCTATTTTCTAAAGACTCTCAAGTCTAGTTGAGTTTTGCTAACTGCCTCCAGGGCATTCCCAAAGGAATCCCACCTAGTTTGATGCCTTTCATTAAGATCTGAAGCAATGCTTATCAATCTTGAGCCTGCCTTAGAATTGCTTGGAGGAGGTGTTAATACACAACTGGTAGGAATCCACTCCCCTTTGCATCTGAATCAGTAGGTCAAGGGTAGGACTCAAGAATTTGAGTTTCCGGGAGTTCCCTGGTGGTGTAGTGGCTTAAGGCTTCGGCGCTGGCGCTGTCAGCGCTGTGGCCTAGGTTCAATTCCCGGCCAGGGAGCTACCCACATACATACAAACAAAATCTTGGAGGTGGTTCCATGGTGGTCTAGTGGATAGGTTTCGGCATTCTCACTGCCATGGCCTGGGTTCACTTCCTGGTCAAGGAACCAACCAAAAAAAAAAAAAAAAAGAATTTGAGTTTCCATCAAGTTCTCAAGTGATGCAGTGCTGCTGCTCTAGGGTCACATTTTGAGAAACACTGTTCTGGAGGAGTACCCTAAAAGTCAGGTGTATTTTGGGATCTTGTCAGCTAATCTGTTTTAGTGGAAAAAGAGATTAAGCAATTATAATAGATATTTTATTGGCAAAATAATATATAAACACAAGCTTCTTATTGATACATGTCAATAAAATGAAGTTTAAAAAATAAAAAGGGAAAATGGCTTTCTCCCAACCCGTTAATAGTGACGATTCCCAGAGATAGCCAGAGTTTAACAATTTGATGTGTCTCTTTGCAGATCTGTACTGTGTATTTACATATGCCTACACACACAACTATTGATTTTTCATAAATGGTATGTTAGATATATGAGAGCTGTCTGGAAAAAATCCACCCATACATGCCTCTATTTTTCATATTACATGGCTGGATATTTTCTGGACAGCCCTTGTATGATTCTGACTTACTTTTTCACTTAACCAATCTTAAATTTTCTTTTCCATTCATTTACATATTTTTCATCCATTTAAGGCTGCATACAATTCCAAAGTATGAGTGGATCATAATTCACCTACATGTTTCCTGTTGATAAATTAGGCCATTTCCAGTTATCCCAATTGCAAACAATGCTGCAGTGAACATCCTTATAAATGTTTTTTGTTTGTTTGTTTGTTTTGTGTAACTATTACTAGAGAATAGATCCCTAGAAGAATTTCTGGGTGAAATGGCATATAGTTTTAAAATATGGAAAATGCTGCTAAATTTCCTATCCAAAAAGGATTGACAATTTATATTCCCTCCATTCTTAGTTATTTACATTTTTATTTAAAAAAATCTATACCTCATGCTTTTTAAAATTTGCATTTCCTTGATTACTAATGAAGTTAAACATCTTTTCATGTTTATTGCCCATTTTCCATGTCTTTTTCTATAAACTGCTATTATATCTTTTGCCCATTTTCTGTTTGTTTGTTTGTTTTTTTACCTTTTTTGTTATAGGTTATAAGAGTTTATTATTAGAGCCAGTACTTTGGCTTATATTTTCATGGAGAAATTTTAAATTCCCTGTGGTTTACCTCATACTTAGACATTTTATTTGATGCTGGAAGTGTAGGCATGAAGAGCAGTAATCTCACTGATGTATGACAGGTTAAAATGTTATTCCTTTCTCTTTTCCAGTATTTTAGAAACTCAGAAGGTTCTGAACCTAGACCTAGAGTGGGTGGTATAACAAAATTTTAGTACAAAGGCAGTAATTTTGAGGTAAGAATTATGGTGAAATGTAGTTTTGAAATTTTAAATAAACAATGGAAATGGATGGGAAAATATAACTTTCAGGAGTTAACTGTTGAAGAAAATGAAAATTGCATTAAGAATGAAACATCTAATACATAGTGCTCATAATCCTGTTTAATGTACTCCTATCTCAGTCCTCTTTTTCAAAATAGTTTTAACTAGTGACAAAGTATGCTTCATGTGCTAAAAACCATAATTTGGAGGTAAGCTCAAAGTACAACACAATTACATAAAAGCAACTGCTAACATGTATTGGGATATAATTGGTGACTTGCTATCAACCACATATTACACAAGTAGAGTTCTCTACTGAAATGTCTACTAGCCCACTACACGGAGTACCAGAAAACTGAGTGAGTGTTTTAATTTGGAGTAACAATCTCCTAAATTAAAAAAAAAAAAAGACTACGAAGTTCCATAAGTTGAGTACCATATACATTTCCCCTGGGTAACTTGATCTTACACCCCTCTCTTTCTCTTTGCATGCTCCTTTGTCTTTCCCTTTTCATTGATCTCTAACTCCAGGCTATATGTGTTTTTAAATATTTAAGAAGACAAATGTGATAGCCACATATAATAGTCAAAACACGGTCTTATCCCCATCTCTTCCTCAGACTGCTAAAGTCGCTGCCTCTGACTGGACATTTTTACACTGCTTGCCCAGAAAGCCAGAAGAAGTAGATGATGAAGTATTTTATTCTCAACGATCATTAGTATTTCCAGAAGCTGAAAACAGAAAGTGGACAATCATGGTAAGCAAGAAATGGGAAATGGAGAATGAGGAGTTCTCTGTGTGGCTCCAACTTGTTTATTTATACTTTTTGTTAAATAATAAGCAACTGAAATTATACACCTACATGACTTGTTCATATGGAAGTTATTTTTCCCAGAAAATTCATAATAGATTTTAATTACTTATTATCATTTATGTTGTATTTTAATGTAATAAAACTAATCTCCTTCCAAGTAGATCTATTTTCATCAAAAGTCTTATCTTTTTGATCAGCCTGAGCACCAGCCATCATTGCCTGCCAAACATTATAATTTGTGTAATTCTTATTTTACAATTCCTTTGTTAAGTGCGTGATGTGAAGTAGGCATTTAAAGTAATCTTATTTCCTTCCTCTTCTCTTCCTTCCTTTCAAAACTTGCCTAGGTAATTGTTTTGGTTTTCTACTTGACTTTGGTCATACAGACGTTTGTTTTTAAGTATGGAACATATCCAGAATTGCAGCAAAACTAGCTTAAATTTATTGGTCCCTTTAACATAATGCTACTAGTTCCATCTTCATCACTGCTATTCTAGGAAATATTAACCTCATGTCTCTGCTTTACAATATCCCAAATGTCACCTTCTTTTCTGGAAAACTGAATACTCAAGTGCTGTTTTTTAGCTTTTAGTTATTTAACTGATCTCAATTACTCTACCAGCCAGGGGTTTACTAGCAAACAGTAGGGTCAAGTCTAGGTAGGTAAATGGAAAGGAATTTATTAAAAGACATTAAGCAGCTCCCAGAATCTCTGGGGAAAGAGGGTGCAGCAAATAATTCTTGGATACCACATATTCAGAAACAATACAGGCAGAAAAATTGCCCAACAACCTGTGGTTCTTTTATAGCCAAAAACCACTGACATAGCCACCCATATAACCTGGTATATAAGGCCCTTGAAGTTGCCCTAGATGAACCAGATACCTTCAGCTGCACATGGATCAGAATATCTAATCTCCCAGAGAATGAGTTCTACTGCATTTAGTTCACTTATGGCTCCCAGTCGAGTAGATATAGCTAAATGGTATGCTTGAACCCCATCTGCAAGTGAGTCTGGGAAATATATTTATAGCTTTCAACTTCTGGAATAGAAAAAAAAATGAGCTGGAAAGGACTATCTGTTAATTATTTGTATATTCTATAAATGAGGACAAATAATGGTATTGTGAGTATTAAATACATGTAAAGCATTTAGTATGGTATCTAATATACTGTAAATACTGTCCTTATAATTAGTATCACCATCAGCATCTTTATTGTTGATCTAATGCAGTGTGACCAGAAGAGATTCAAGCTCTCTTGGAAGCCAGTCATGACTCCCTTTGCAATGGAAAGTTGTATATCAGGCTTAAATAATTTTTCATATCTAATAAGAGGGATTTTTTTTTTACTGTACCTTCCAACTTACCACTTCAGGACACTAACTTTGGTTAAAAATAGCAATTGCCATGACATCTAGACCAGTGCTTCTGAAATGTTAATGTCTATTTGAATCACCTAGGTATCTTGTTAAAGTTCAGATTTGGTTTCAGTAGCTCTGAGATGGAATCCAAGATACTGCATTTCTAACAAGCACCCAGTAATGCTGAAGCCACTGTCCTGTGGACCAAATTTTGAGTAGCAAAGATCTAGAAAAAGAAAATGTGTGAGAAAAGAAATAGGAAAGGTAGAATCATACATAAACTAGATAAACAGACAACAGCAGGCATTCACAGAGAATATTTTAAAAATGGAGAAAGAAGAATAATGATGTGTTGATCACTGTTCAGGCAATATGCCTACTCAGCAAAAGCTTTACAGAAAAGAAAGAAAATGTGTTCTCCAACCATATACTTCAGGAAGAGACATAGCAAAACACATTCCTCGAGGTCCAGTCTTTATCAGAAGTTGATCGAAGTTACAAAGATAAATCAATCTAAATCCTTTGAAAGAGGTCCTTTTAGAAATTTAGGATTGGGGGACTAAAGGAAAGCTTTCTAAGATACCATTTATGGAGAAACTCTGCATGTCTGAATTTCTAAAGTGCTTATTAAACAACATTTTTAAATTGAATTTACTCAAAAATTAATACATAATGTATTTACATGGTTGGAATGTTTATAAGGATAAGCACACAAACACACACACACACAGACACACACACACAAACACACACACAGAGAGAGAGAGAGAGAGAGAGAGAGAGAGAGAAATCTTATGCCTACCCATTTTCCATCCATCTAAGTTCTACTGCCATCTCTCTATCCCCCACCTTCCTCAGGTACCCACTATTATTAGGGGAAATTATATTTTAAAATAAACAAAAGGCATAGTCACGTTGAAATGAAGATCGAGAGTCTAAATACAAAGAATACTTAACGGGGAGTGAGGAGACTTGAATACTATACTTGTCTTTAATACTAGTCAGCTGTGTCATCTTAGGCTTCTAAGGCTTCTGTTTCCTCAAATATGAAATAATCAGGTCAAGCTATTTAGATGGCAAATAATTTTTAATCTCAGTTCCTCAATATCATCAACAGGCTACTTGGAGTCCTGGGTTTAGAAGGTGGCTCTAAGCCTGCCTGTGGTCTCAGAAAGAGTGGCCGAATTGACAAGTAATACTTGACATGGATTCTGGAAGGGAGGCGATGACACACATGCTGCACTCTATGTCTCTAAGCTAGTTGTTTTAGAGGTCTCACTGAGCTAAGTTCATTTCAGTGGTCATATATGGGACATCTTTGTGCCAGGCCTGCTGCCAGGCATTAGATACTAAAAAAAAAAAAAAAAAAAAAAAGAATATTGTGCAGTCCCCATGAAGCCTGTACAGTTTGTAGACACACAGCACTTTCAAGTCAGATGAAACCTTAGAAACGTCTAGACTAAATTCTTACTTTATAAGCAAATAAATTATTTTTAGCTTACTTAGAATGGCATTTAGGCTTAGCACTTTTGTAATAGATTTTTCTGGGGTGTTCTAAAGACACAATACTTGTTTTTCTCTAGAACTTCCATATCCAACACAATAGCCACTAGGTACATATGGCTATTTAAATTTGAACTTAAACTAATCAAAATAAAATAAAATTTAAGATTCAGTTCCTCAGACATGCTAACTGCATTTTAAATGCTCAATAGCCACATACAAGGACTGTCTGGAATAAAAATCCAGCCATAAATGCCTCTAATTTTCATATTACATGGCTGAATACTTTCCTGACAGCCCTCATATAGCTGGTGGCTACACTATTTGTATTTGACAGAACAGACATAGAACATTTTCATCATTGTGGAAAGTTCTATTGGACAGTACTACTGTCTAGAGAATGATTTCCACACACAATTTCACTTAAAATCAAGATGGAAGAAGGAAGGAAAGATGTAATCTGGTTTCCAGTTCTGAGATGCCTATAATGACTGGTTTATAAATAAGGTATAAAATTAAATAGGGTGAAGGGCTTGTTCTAAAAGCATATAACATTTTTAAAGTCAAAATGTACTCTTTGAGCACTCAGAGTAGCTTTTTAAGGCCTTCATGCTGGGTGATTTCCAGCAGTGATGTTCAGAACACTCTAGTAATCACATCATTATTTCCATAGTGCACAGGCTTTTGGGTCCTTTCTTTTCTTTAATACACCCTTTCCTCCCCACAAAGCTTGCTTTTGTATTTTTCAATAATAAATATGGCTGTAGGACTCAAAAATCAGAAAGGTTTCTTCCTCTGCCCACAAATTTTACTGTGGAACTAAAGTAACCTAAAGGGACCCTGCAAAAAAAGCTGACACTTCAAAGCACTGCTATCAGGATGACCCTCAGATATGCAACACCATTGCAGATCTAATTAACAGTATTTTGTAGTCTCTTACTTCTCTCCTTGTTAGGGGTGAAAATGCAGGACACCCATTTAAATTGAAATTTCAGGTAAATAATTCTTTAGAATAGCTAGGTCCCATGTAAAATTTGTGACAACATACTTAGAGTTAACAATAAACTGTTGTTTATCTTAAATGGCAATTTAACTTTCTGTCTGTATTTATTTAGCTAAATCTGAAAAACTCTACTCTAAGTTGACTTTCTCAGATTTTACATTTGAAAATACATGTGACACATGCAATGACTATTAAAAAACAAAAACAAAAACAAAACAAAACATGAGATATGGTCCCAGGAATACATAAGAAAGCTTAAAAGATTTGGCCTTCCTACTTTCTTTTTGCCATTCAGATCTCAACTTAAATGCCATTCTTTTAACAAGGTCTTCCTTGACCGCTCACTCTTAAATGGTATCTCAGGTCCCTTTATACCATTTTAAATTTTATTTCATGACATTTATAATTACTTGGTATTTTCTTATTCGCTTGTTGACTGTTTCCCCTACTATAATGAAAACTCCTTCATAACAGCATTAATCTTGGCTATAATGCTCTTCACTATACCTAAAATGGTGCTTGATAACTACCCTAAATATGCAGTCAATACATTTTTGTAGCCTGAAGTCATTACAAGATATTGGTTCTAGAACACAAGCATTGGAAATTTGGTTAAAGGTCTTGGTTTCTGAGATCTTGGGCAAATGCCATAACTTCTCTAAGCCCAGTTTATTCACATGAAAATGAGGATAAAAATAGAAAATCTTCATATGGTTGAGAGGATTAAATGAGGTAAAGGTCATCTGATTATAGTGGTCAAGGTCTAAGGATGGGCAGGTGCAGATCCGCCCCCTACCACTACCACTCAGGAAAATACCTATGCCTCAGTTTCCTTGTCTGTATTTTATGTCTACTACCACCTCACACAGTAGGAAAGGATATTAAATATATGATGCACATAAAACTAACACAAGATAAGGCACTTAGTTTGATACACACTAAGCACTCAATAAGCATTTGTCACCATTATTTTTTATTTTATTATTATTGTCATTATTGTGAAAGTTGGAAAGAATAAAAGTAAAAATTACCATTTATGGCTGATAGCCTAATGAGAAGCTGTACTCTTGGCTATAAATATTCTTTCATGAGGACCCAGATTCAGATAGACATTATTTGTCAGCCCAAATGATTTACTTTTAGTCTACATCTGATTTATACTAAACTTCTCTAGGTTATAAGGGACCAAACCACAGGGCAAACACAAGGATGGGAGGGATTATTTTTCTCTAAAACAAGCCAAAACCTAGATTTCATTTATGATTTAAAAATCTAATCATGGCTACTATCTCATATTAACTCTTTCACCCATTAGTTCTGGAATGAGGCCTAAGTAAGCGTGGTGTTTATGCCTATATTTGGGTCATTCTGATCCCTCCTGACCTTTCTTTATCTAAATAAAAATAAATATCAGATCATATCATTTCCTTGGGAAAACATATCATAACCATAGGCTTCCAAAGCTACAACTCAGTTCCCTTTCCTTAGGTCCTTAAGCGGACCCTTACTAATGTTTACCCATTTCTTCCTTTATCTTTCTTTGTTGTGTCATCCTAGGCTGTCATGGTGTCCCTGCTGACAGATTATTCACCTCAGCTCCAGAAGCCAAAGTTTTAATGCTGTGATGCTTGTCAAGATGTTCTTCAGTAACAGAATGAGTCATTTTATGGGGGAAGAAGAGAATTTAAGAAATAAATAAATCCTGATACATGGTATATGTGAACAATATGATATTGCTTTGCCATTTTTGTGAAACTTTCCTAAAGGCCTTTCTTTCATTGTTGATGCCCTTTATTACATGGCTTGACTTGGTTTAAACTCTCTAATTCACAATTCTTGAGTTACATTTGGGTATCATATTAATCATCATATACATTTGTTTCAACCAAACATAAAATATTGTGTTCATAATGCATAATGTCTAAGCCATTAAATGTAATCTATGCTTATTACCTTAATAAATTATCACCCACACTAATTTATAAGTAAACATTTACCAGACAGTCAGCCGCCTGGTAGAACTGTGGGCTGTGTCCATGTCCCACAAGACCAACAAAGAAGACAAATAATCCATCTTACTGATGTAGTGCAATTTTCAGGCAAATGAGGTAGACAGTCATTCACTTTCGGAGGCAAATGATGAAATTCTTAGACAACAGCTATAACTATGCCCAACCTCTGGAGTTTTTTTTCCAGTCACTTGTGGAAATGAGGGTCTTTCTAGAGCACACATTCTCTTTTCTGCAATGAATACTTAATATTACAAGACTAAAGAAGCCTTTGTAAACAGGTGGTAAAACCATGGATACCTACCTAGGAATGTAAGATCCATTAAAGAGTGGTATTTTCAGGAGTTCCCTGATGGTGTAGTGGCTTAAGGCTTCGGCGCTGGTGCTGTCAGTGCTGCAGCCTGGGTTCGATTCCCAGTCAGGGAGCTACCCACATACCAAAAAGCAAAAAAAAAAAAAAAAAAGAGTGATATTTTCATAGGTTCTAATTCTCCAGCAAATTTAGTTTTTCATGTTTGTGTTTATGATGCATCTACTCATAGCACACAGTGCATAGTTCCATAAATCCACTATTTGGCACATTTTAGCCCACTTTTTTCTCCAATTTTTCTTCAGGATAATAAAAAATTGCATTACTGGATTATTATACTATAATTAAATCTAGGTGTCTCTTGTGGGTGACTAAAATCTGAAATGTTGAATTATTATGACATAACTTTAATTTTTAAGTTAAAATTTTAAATAACATAAATAGAACTCTAAAAATAAAAATAATGTATTTTACAGAGGACAAAAAGAAGTAACTACCTTCACATTCTACCTCCACTGTTAGAAGACTGTTTCCAGGCTGCTTAACTAATACTTTTCAGCAGATAGTTATGATTTAGGTGAGTAAGAGATGAATAACAAATTAGATTTGCAATGAAGATGCAATAAAGCATATTTTGTAGGAGAAAAAAAAGCTTGTAATATTACAGGAAAAATATTTTTTTCTAGTAAATATCAAAGGTGGCTTTCATGTCTATGGTAACTTATTGGGAGCACTTAAGAAAGAAAGAGTGGCGTTCAGTGAATTAGCTTCTTTCAATAGAGGGTATAGGAACCATTTAACCAGAAAGTGTTATGTGGATTGTGGATACTCTCCTTCAAACTACCTACATGTACTTTTTAAATGGTCCCCCATGGTGATGAGCTCTCATCTCTTTACTGGTTATTCTTTGAACCAAATGTAAGTTATAATCTTCCCTCAATCAGGAAGAACTTACACAATCATTTCCTTGCCAAAATATAACCACTTTACCTCAAAATAGCCCCAAAGTTTTCTTTTTAATATACACACAATTTAATATGTTTCTCAACCCAAATATATAGAAATTGATTTGCTTTCTTAACTTTTCATCTTAAAAAAGACCTTATTCATATTATCAGGAATAAAGAAAACAAGAAAGGAAAATTTAGCCTTAATTTTTACAAAGCTATTTTTATCTCCTGTTTCTTTTTACCCTTTCTTCCCTCATTCCCTTCCCTATGTAACTACTGTGACTACAAAAATGATCCTTGGGTCTTTGGTGCACATAACAGACCCTATTTATTTCATTAATATAACTAGCCAAATAATTCCTTTATTCCAGGCTTTCTCTACTGTAACATTGGAAATAAAAACATCAAGTGATTATACTGCAATGATTTCAATGTCAGGAAAGAATCATCATTTTTTTTCCAGAAACTTTAGAAAGATAATTCGATGTGAGATATTTCTAATGGATATTGTTCTAATGATCTGACTGTTATAAAATCCCCAGGTAGAAATATAGGCACATATTAGCATGGCATTGCCACATGACAGCTCATATACAAGAAAGTGGTCCTGGAATCTCAGTTAAAATGGTCCAATGCTAAAATTCCAAGGCAAAGCTTCTCATGTGATAAAAACGAATGAAGAATACATATAGAGAGGATATCCAGAACACATTCTTTTCAGGACTTCTTTGTCTTAGAAGCTCTCACCAGTGTCTAGGTTATGGAGATGGTTGAGCCATATCTTGAGTCATGGAACCACTCAGCAATTTTGTAGGATTGATGTCTTTTGACAAATATGAAAGTCCATATCAAAGAATGAAAGACCACTCAAATCACAATGATTAGACTCCTAGAACCAGAAGCACCATATACCGATGTGCAAGTTGTGCTCTGTGCACAGGTGAAACATGAGTAAGGTTTGAAACCTGGTCTGTACTTCAGTTACCAAGTCTTGTGTCTCTTTACAGGCTTTACAACCAGGAAGAAGGCATGGCTTTTCATAAGTTGTCCACCCAGAGGGGGCACTTTTCAGTATTTCATAAGCCTCAATAGCACTTTATTTTAAGTCACAACAAAGGGCCAGTTTCTGGCAGGTGTGGCCCTACCACCAACCACATATCAAGATTTTTAAAAGGGAGTTCCCTGGTGGTGTAGTGGCTAGGCTTCAGTGCTGTCAACGCTATGGCCTGGGTTCGATTCCCAGCCAGGGAACTACCCACATTAAAAAAAAAAAAAGAAAAAGAAAAAATATCATGTTGTACTTGATTAGAATGAGACACATAGGGTCACTTCAGAGATGGTTTTGGTGTCTTGCCTCAGTCTCTGCCACAGTTTCATTAAGAGTCCATAATGATAGTTTGTGTTCATCTTTCCATGTCAAATAAATGACACAGATCATTGAAGGAGGAATTTGAGACAAACTCTGCAGTTCTTTAATGTTTTCAAGAGATTCATCCCAAATAATTGTCCAGAAAATTTAATGTTGATTATTGATAAAAGGATCTTGGTCAGAACATATGGAAGTGAATTCCCTGACATGGACTAAATCTTTTTACAGTTTTAGTAGTGCCTGGCCTATTAATGACACCAGACTCAGTTTCTAACCAATGTTTTTCTTTAAACTCATTCCCAAAGGAAATATGCAAGCAAAATAATTAAGCAAATGAATTTTTAAATTGAAACAAAGTTTAGAAATAATCCAGACTGCAACTTCATTTTACAAAAAAAGAAAATAAGAAATAACAACAAAATGTTCCTAAGGATAGAAATATATTCTATTGGGAGGGATAATGCATGTGTTCAACACCCTCTGCAAACTATCTGGGAACCATTTGATTTGATTTATCTCATAGGCTGAGTGGGGAATAGGAAGCTGGCTGGTCCAAGACTGCGATTCTGTGAGGTAAAGGGATAAAGAAGAGAGTTCACACCTGAGGCAGGGATGCACACAGATATCCAGGGATATGAACAGGAATCCAAAAACCATCAATGTAGTAGATGCTATTGGTGGTCCATCCAGATCGCTTTTACTGGAGTTTGCCCTTCCCCCAGCTGCTGTCAGGGTTGGCTACTAATAGCTAATAGTTGCCTCTTTTTCTCAAGAGGTCCCCTCTGCCACCAGGAACCACATAGCTTAGGAAGTTAGACTCTCACTTTCATCACCCTGCCCCCCTCCACGGCAGCCCACAGGCAATGAGAGACTGATAGAGAGGTGTAACAAAATTTAACTCCCTTCCTTCCAGACAGGACCAATACTGTGGTGAAAGTCACACGCCAGAGCTCCCCATGGGATTAGCTAAAGTGAATATCTGTTTGAGATAGGCTGACCAGACATACCATTTTAAACAGGACAGAAAACAACAGTACTGTCCCATCTTAAATGGTACGTCTGGTCAGCCTCGTCTTACTGGGCCAAATTCAAGGTGTCAGTAGGCTGACCAGACGTACCATTTGAAACGGGACAGTACCGTTGTTTTCTGTCCCATTTAAAATCGTATGTTTGGTCAGCCTAATTTGAGATCACATCCTTGGTTAGCTTTCCCTGCTGCTAAACTGTATGCCTTGCTTCCCCTTCCCTGAGAGTGCTTCCTCAATAAATCATTTGCACAAGAATCTCCATCTCAGGCTTTGTTTCTAAGATTATCCATAAATAAGATTTTTTTCGGAGGTCTGTACTCATCTTTCAGGCATCAAAATCAGAGTCGGGGTGTAAAAGGCCCAATGGTGACAAATAATGAAATGTTTGTCCTTAAAAAGCAACTACTTTTCTAGTCATCAGGATCTCCCTTTCTTAGAAGAAAGTAGAACATTATACACAACAAATATTATTTTCTGTCACATGTTCAAATTCATAACAAGGAATTTGTTAGCTGCATGAAATAAGAAACCAATTTTTTCCCCAGAGAAGAGTAGATCTGAGTTAACTGACATGACAATTATGACTTATTTCTGTGATATTTTAGTACTTTTCTAGATTGGCAACCCTGGCAGCTGTTTAGTTGGTCTGCCCTTTGTGTTGGCATCCTGGCTTCCCCGAAAGTTTCCTATTCTGCGTTTCTAGACTGGGGCCTAGAAAACAGTGTTTTGTTATTAGTTTCAGATGTACAAAATAACATAGTGATTGCTATGTACAGTTTCAGATGGGTAGTATGGACTTGGGGTTATCACTTTGTGAGGTGTGCAAATGTCTTATCACTATGTTTTTTTATACACCTGAGAATATGTGTTTTTAACAAGTTCCAGGGGATGCTAATGCTGCTGGTCCAGGGAAAACACTTTGAGAATCATTGGCCTGAGACAATTCTAAAGACTTATATGAGGTGTTTTCACCCCCATATCTGTAAAGTACCACCATAAAGCATTTGACACAACCCATATCCTCTAACTATTAATCTGGCTTTGGAGTCACTGAGGCCTGGGTTTCATCCCTCTTCTGCTCATATAACAGCCATCTAACCCTAGCCTCCTTATCTGCAAGATTGGAATAATAATGCCCATCTCATAGTGTTATTGGGAGGATTAAATGAAGTAACATATGTAAGAGTATTTGGCTTAGAGCAATTGCTAAATCACTATTAGCTCCCTTTTATTTGAAACATTGTTTCTAACACTATATTATATTTTTTCCTTTGGCCCTTTATAACAAAATTATATCTCAGCATGAGAAATGCACTGAGTAGAATATTTGGTATCCAAAAAAGTGCAAGGAATGAGCTTGTCTTCTAAAATTAGCAGAACACAGCAGCTGATGCTTCAGTTGTGCCATCTTTCTGTAGGATCTGGTGTGAATATGTGACCCAGGTGAGTGACCTGGCTCTTGCCAAAGTGAATCATATTATATATAATAGGTGCTAACTAGTCCAAAACTCAAATCAAGGTAATTAAACTCTTTGCTTAGCAAATCATGGCAGGAATGCATATTTACATGAAATAAATCAAAGATGTTTGGCAATTGTCATACCCGGGGTCTAGCTGATAACGTGGGAAAGGGATTAAGAAAAACTCTTCAGGGTTTATCCGTCTTTGTCAGAGGCTGCAGCTGCTCAAAGAAAGAAGTTTTCAAATTGCTCTTAAGGCAGCAGTTCTTGAACGTTTTAATCTCAGGAACTATTTACATGCTTATAAATTTTGAAGATCTCAAAGAACTTTTGTTTCTGTGGTACATATCTATCAGTATATACCACACTAGAAATAAAAACAGAAACATTAGAAATAAAAACAGAAACATTAGAAATATTTGCTTATTGATTACTTTAAAAATAATAGCAGTAAGCCTATTATAGGTTAACATACATATTACTATGAAAAACAACTACGTTTTCCAAAACAGAGTTAATGAATAGAGTGGCTAATGAATGGGACTATATCAAACTAAAAAGCTTCTGCACAGCAAAAGAAACCATCAACAAGGCAAAGAGACAGCCAACTGAATGGGAGAAAATATTTGCAAATAACGCATCAGACAAGGGTCTAATATCTAAAATATATAAAGAACTAATAAGACTTAACAACAAAAAAACAAACAACCCAATTAAAAAGTGGGCAGAAGAACTAAACAGACACTTCTCCCATGAAGAAATACAAATGGCCAGCAGACATATGAAAAAATGCTCATCCTCATTAGCTATCAGGGAAATGCAAATCAAAACCACAATGAGATACC